>PISW01005807.1:0-124448 GCA_004023785.1 Mungos mungo | reverse complement strand
GAGAGTAACTAGTCATGCAGAAAGCCAGAGGGGAGGGGTGAAGGACCCAGTAGTTTAGGGGAAAAGATCTTCAGAAGGCATGAGCCTAGATTTTTCAGGAAACAAGAGTTTGGTTAGAACTTACAGAAAGAGTTAGCCAGTTTTGTAAATATTCATGGTCTTGTCGGCTAGCTTGTTTCTGCTCCTGAGCTGTGCTGTTATAGCTTAAAAATGGCCATAGGCAATGTGTAAAGAAATGAGTGCGGCTGTGTTACAAAATAGCTTATTCACAATAACATGTGGTGACAACAATCCCCTGATCCCAGGGACTAGAGATTGAGAGGGAGAGACGGGATTTGACATTGAAGGATAAGAAGGAAACTTGAAGGCTAGAGGGGTATGATGTCAGCGTAGAATTAGCTTCGGGTCTGGAAGGATTCAGTTGTTTTTTTGCTGTAAAATGTCATGATTTTAAGTCTTTCTTTCTTTCAAAATAATTATCATTGACATTCAAATACCGAGTCAAGTTGGCAGCTGTCTCCATGGTACAGTTTGGGGATGACAGCAGATTATCTCCTCTCTGGCTTCAGTTACATTTTCCCACATAGCTTCCTGGTCCCGGGTCCTCTCCCTTGGTGTTAGACTTCATCATTTCTTTGGATTAGATCACAAGACTAGAAAATGATGGGGGCGCTTGAGAGTCTCAGTCAGTTAAGCGTCTGACTTCAGCTCAGGTCATGATCTCACCATCCGTGGGTTCAAGCCCCATGCCAGACTCTGTGCTGATAAGCTCAGAGCCCAGAGCCTGCTTTGGATTTTGTGTCTCCCTCTTTCTCTGTCCCCCTGCCCCACGCCACTCACTTTCCATCTCTCAAAACTCAATAAAATTGTTTTAAAAATGTTAAATAAAGAATAGAAAATTGTGTCCAAATGAATAAAGTAACAATGACAACAATAACAAAAATATAATCTTGAAAATAGATGACCACTCTCAGTGGGTCAAGCACGGCAACTCAGCAAAGTACCGTGTGTGTCATTTCCTCAGGATTTCCCTGAAATGAAATGTTAAAGAAATTCAAGCCTGTCTTTTATTTTCCAGTTAGGCAGTTGTCATTTGATTTATATTTCAGGCGTATGGTGATATTTTTCTGACCATGGTAGTATCATGTTGGAAACATCTACTGAATACATCAATTTTTGTAAAATTTTGAGTTTGAGGGAGAATGGGATTCATATTTACTCATGGAACAGGGGAAAGACAACATAAAAGGACCAGGAGAAACTCTGATGCATGGTAATCAAAAAAGAAAGTGGGTTTCAAAACAATTAGGGGCCCACAGTTCATTCTGGAGACTTCCCACAGGAAACAAATTGCTGGTCCACAGCACCAGGATTCTTCAATCATGTCAAAATATATCCTGATTATCAGTCGTTGGGGTTGATTGGTACACTTCGCCACTCTCCCGTTTAGCAGTTTTAGGAGAAAATGAAAGCAATATCATGTAAAACCCTAGTACATTCATCAGCTGAAAATTGCTCATCAAAAGCATTGTTGTGCTAATGATATTGTTGAAATGGATTTACTTGTCAAAAAGAAATATCTCCCTCTGAAACTGGAAAGTTGAGTCCTTTGATGAGAAAGTTTAAGCAGGGAGATGCAGGGGAGCCCTAGCAGTGCACCCCGCTCCCAAGATCTGTCATTTTAAAGCCTTTTCAGTTCCATCTGTTCAACCATGTTGTGTAAAGTTCAAGAGGAATTCTAATTGGTTCCTCTCAGAAACTAAAATATATGATTATAATTCATCCTAAAATATCAATGGGTACTTGATTAATGGGAATTTGAACTAATGCTGTCTTGGGTTCTGTGGTTTTCACATATTCCATACCTTAGTAATATTTTAAAGCCACTTTTCCCATGGGGGCCTGGGTGGCTCAGTCGGTTGAGTCATGATCTTGCTGTTGGTGAGTTCAAGCCCTGCATAGGGCTCTCTGCTGTCAGCACAGAGTGTGCCTCAGATCTGCTGTCTCCCTCTCTCTCTCTGCCCCTCCCCTGCTTGCATTCTCTCTCTCTCTCTCTCTCTCTCAAAAATAAACACTAAGTAATTAAAATACACTGTAGCTTTTCCCAACCATATAATAATAATGTATGTCTATTTACCTAGAAAATAAAATAAAACTTAGGAAAGCATAAAGCAGTTCATAAAACTTTTCTCAGTCAACTATTGTAACATTTGACGTAGATTTGTCTCGTCTTTTTTTCTCTTTGTGTATATGCACCTTTATGAATATGCATACAATTTTTCTCACAGGTACATAATACAGGTTATGTTGTACACACACTTTTATGAACTGTATTACAAACTGTATTTTCAATTAACATTTTATAATATTTCCCTTGTCAATAATAGTATTCTGGTTGATAGATGCACTGATGTTTATTTTATGAGAAGTGTTTATTGCTTCCAATGTTTTTTTACTATGATAGCATTCCAACAAACATAATGCACATTATTTATTTTTCAATTGATACTATCCTCATTAGGCCAAAAACGTTCTCTCCTTAAATTTTTAAAGAAAAAATTAAATATAAATTTAAGAACTTTTTTGAATGAAAAAACATCATTAACTTGAAAAGCTCTTTATAAATGAGAAATAAGTAAATGACAAAAGAAAATCCAATAAATTAAAAACAAACTTACAGTTAAATCTCAGTTAATACCTCAATTTATGTATAATTTATCTTACAAAATTTTGTTTGAAGATTTTTCTTCTTGATCACTTGAAAGAGACACAAGATCACTAAAGCAGAATCATTGGCATATCTTGAGTGTTTGTTAAATTTATTTTTATGTGTGGAAGGAGCTACATTTTGCTGGCACTCTGTAGAAGGAAAGTGAAAAGTGTATGCTGTAAAAAATTAAGAATTATGAGGTAGTGTCAGTTTTGCCTTTGTTGACCATGAGAGAGTCACTTAAATCTTCTGAGTTATACAGTGTCCAAATCAAGTGAGTGGGATAATCATACTGAATCCTAACTTGGAGAGGGATGGAAAAGATCTAGAGAGTAGATGGGAAATTTGTGAACAGTTTAGCAGTAGATACATTTTTAAAGACTCGTTTATTTATTATAAATTGAATTTTGAGAGGCACCTGGGTGGCTCGGTTGGTTAAGCATCTTGACTTTGACTCAGGTCTTGATCTCGTGGTTCATGGGTTCAAGCCCTCCATCAGGCTCTGTGCTGACAGCTCGGAGCCTGGAGCCTGCTTTGGATTCAGTGTCTCCCTTTCTCTCTGCCCCTTGCCCACTCTCTCCCTTGCTCTCTCTCTCTCTCTCTCTCTCTCAAAAACAAACATTAAAAAATTAAATTGAATTCTGATGTTAAGAGAATTAGATATTATCGTGCAGTTGTACAAAGTGAAGCAGACAGAGCCTATGTCCTCTCTCCTCACTTTCTCTTAGTGTTGAGATCTTGCAGAATTGTAGCACAAAAGTAGAACCAAAGTGTTGGCATTAACGCAGATGAGATCCAGGATTGCTGCCATTACCATGTGGATCCCTCTTGTTGCTCTTTTCTAGCTCCACCCATTTTCCTCCTACCCACATCTCCATCTAGAATCTTTGGCAACCAATAACTAATATTGTCCATGTCTATTATTAAGGTATCTCAAGAATGTTTATATAAATAAAATTATAGAGCCTGCAATCTTTTGGGACTGGCTTACATCTAGCACGATTTTCTGGAGATTCATCATGGTTGCTGCACGGGTCACTATTAATTCCTATTTGTTGTGAGTGGTGTTCCATAAAATGGCTCTCAGTTTTGTTTAACCATTCGCCTTTGAAGGACATTTGGGTTCCTTCAAGTTTTGGATTCTTACAAATAAATCATCTTTAAAATATGAATCTATAGATTTCTGTATTCATATAAACTCTCATTTCCCTGGGATAAATGTCCAGGAATATAAGTGCCAAGTCATATACAAACTGCATGTTTCTTTTTTTAAGTAACCAATAAACCATAAGCCATTTTTACAGAGTGTTGGTCCATTTTTACAATCTTGCAGTAATAATAATTTTATATGATACATGAGAGGTTCATTATTTGGTCAATGAGTGTCCCATTGGCTTAGCACCGTTTGTTGGGAGCATAATCTTCCCTTCATCAGATTGCTTTTTTTCCCTTTGCAAAATCTCAGTTGAGCATATTTCTGCATTCTCTATTCTGTCCCATTCATCAAAGTGTCTGCCTTCTGCCAATACACACAGTCTTGATTCTTGTAGCTACACACAAGTTTTGAAATTGGGAAGATTCGTTCTTCCCACTTTTTCTTCATTTTCAAAATTACGTTTGCTACTCTTGTTCCCTTCCAAATACACTTTGCATTAATATTTTACATATCTACAAAAAATTCTTGCTGGCATTTTGATAGGAATTGTTTAAAATTTGCATAGGAATTTGAGGATAATGGACCTCTTCATTCTGTTGGGTCTTCCAATCCATGAGCCTGTGTATTTATTTATCTATCATGGGTTTTCCAGACCATGAGCCTATCCACTTATTTAGATGTTCTTTAGTTTCTTTAATCTGTTTTGCTATTTTCAGTATACAAATTTTATAAATTTTGTTTGACTTACCTATTTCATGTTTTGAGTGATTGTATTTGGTATTACATTCTTGATTCTGATGGTCATGAGTTCATTTATAATATATAGAAATTTGTTTTATAGTTACCTTGTATTGCAATCTTGTTGAACTCATCAATTATAAGGGTGTTGTTGTTTTTTTTACTAGATTCCTTGGGATTTTCTGTATAGACATCTGTCACCTGTGTATAGGGACAGTTTTGCCTCTCTTTCTCATCTGTGTACATTTATTTCACTTTCTTCCCTCATTGTGATGGCTAAAACTTCCAGAACTCTGTTGAATAGTAGTGGCGAGGGTGGGCATCCTTGCCTGTGATCTTATAGGAAATGCTTTGTTTTTCGTCATTATGTATGTTATCTGTGGGTTTTAAGACGCTTGTTATCAAGTTGAAGAAAGTATCATCTATTTCTATCCTTTTTGTGAGCTTTTATCAAACATAGATGCTAAATTTTGTCAACTGCTTTCTCTGTATTGATTGATATGATCGTGTGGTTTTTCTCTTTAACGCATGAGTACGATGAAGTGCATTGATTAATGTTTGAATATTAAACTAGACTTGCATCTTTAAGTCCCTCTTTTTGTCATAGTTTGCTGTATATTATATATATATTTATGTACTATATATTGAAGAATATTATAATATATAATATATTTAAGAATATATGTGGAATATATATATTTAAGACCATACTTATTTTTAAAAATATATGGACATCTGACTTATTTACAAAATAAATAGCAGTAATGCTTCTTTATGGCGGGGGTGGGGGTCTCTTCATGGAGAACTACTAAACCTTGTTTCCCGCCCTACTGTCTGGCAGCAAATTCTTCTTGTCAGTGTAACTTTGACTAACCTGACAGTGTATAGCACTGCTGAGGTATTCACAGTATCACCAACATCATCATTACTACTGCTATCATCGTTACCATCGCCATCAAAATCATCTACCACATACATGGGTTTGAATCCAAACATCCATGCATTGATCATAGCATTCTCCATTGATCTCCATTGTCTCCGTTCATCACTGACATTAACCGAGAGTACTCCCCATGGCCAAGTCTTGCCTCTCAAGTCTGCAGACACAGAAGCGATTGTGGTTTCTTATGTGTTCCCCCACATTTTCCATTCATCAAGCATTATGTTCTTCCATAATATGCCATCATTTCACAGTTAACCATTTAAATAATTATGATCATAATTTAGCATCTCATTTCACGAGATCATTTTTCATAACAAAACTTTACAATATTATGATGACTTTTAAAAATATTTTTAAGTTTATTTTGAGAGAGAGAGATAGAGTGAGTGGGATAGGAGCAGAGAGAGAGGAAGGAGAGAATCCCAAGCACTGGCAGTGCGGAGCCAGATGCGGGGCTCAAACTCACAACCTGTGGGATCATGACATGAGCTGATATCAAGAGTTGGATGCTTAACTGACTGAGCTACCCAGGCGCCCCTATTATGATGACTTCTTAGGAAATTTGATGGGTCTGTGATGCAGAGAAAAAGAATCACAAAGCTCGAGTGTGGCAGTGGCACAGGGAGACTGGGCGGGGAAGGGCAAGGGGCATGTGCTTCTCTTTAAGTAATAGGATCCTTCCAACCATCGTTACTGAAACATGACTTCGAATCTTGGTAAAATTACATAGTCCTGGGCAGGCACATTCGGGGCATTTACGAATGATTGAAATCAAACATCATAGTCTCTTCTACCTGATGCGTGCTGAATATAATTAGAAAAAAAACCACTCCATTCCTTAATCACTTTAGAACTTAGTGTTTTGTTTACTAAATTATTTCAGAAAAATTATGGAAGCAAGACTGGGAATTTATATTGAAATTCTTTATTCCCGGGCTCTTGTATACTAAGAGATGCTCATGATCTCTTATTAAATGCGAAAAGGGCAAACTCCTGACATCTTAGCAATCACTAGCTTCTTTTGGCCCAAACTTTGGGGAAAGAAAAAAGATACTGACTCTTAAAATGTTCATAGTGTATAAAGCATTTTCACTGCAATGAATGACTATCAGGGCCTTGGAACTTAATTAAATGCCCTGAATTGTAACTGTCTTCACCGCCATAAAGGTGTTTTTCCTGGAGATCTGTGGCTATCTCTCTGCCATCTTTTACCTTGTAAATCTGAATGCGCATTTTTGTAAATTAGGGTCACAATTATTTATATGGGTAAATTTCAATTATTGGACATTGCCTGCACTATTTTAAGTTCGGCGATATGTGAAACTGAGCATTTAGGAGCAGTCTAAAAAATGTCAGCTGGCTTTTTCGTTGCATTGCTAGATATTACCACCACATGCCATTTATTTGAATTACCTCGTCCAAAATAGGCTCCAAAGTAGAAAGTTTGAAAAATCACCTGTTTTTTTGTTACGATCTTCAGATTTTATAAAGGTCTTCCACACAGTCTGCCTCTTTTCTATACCTTGAGTTGTTTCCATCAACCTGCTGCCAACCATATTTCACCTGAGAACACAGATTGTCTTGGGCAGCTCTCATTGGCATTAATGTTAGTTTTAAAGCTGCCCCCTAGGTACCGCTTGGAAAATTTAGGGACTCTGTTCTCTGCCGGAGCAATATTTCATCAGGATGAAATCGAAATGTGGTTTGATACTAAGAACAACATTTCGGTTTAAAACCTGTGGAAAATTCTACGAACAAGCCTTTAACAGTAGTTTATTTTCAGATCAGCTGGAGAAGTGGCGTGGTGTTGGCCTCTGAAGTTGATGGGTACCGAAGGCTTAACTCTACATGAGTCACACCATATTAAAAAAAAGTTAAAAAGATAAATAGATGAGTCCTGGACTGTGACCCATGGTACAAATCCAGATTGTCACCTGGTTTTGGACAGCTCATGAGCTAAGGATAGTTGGGTTTTTTTCCCCCATTTTTAAAGATTGGAAATTAAAAACATATATTAATGATGTGAAAATTATATATTTGCATTTCAGCATTCGTAAATAAAGGCTTACTGTAACACAGCAATCTATGGCTACTTTTTGTTGCAACAGCAGATCGGGCAGGTGCAAAAAAGACCACGTGGCCCAAAGTTCATAAAATATTGACATCTGACCCTTTACAGAAAGAGTTGGGCCATAATTACAAATAAGATGCTCGTGCTGTTTCCATCCTCTAAGCAACTTTGTATATTGTAAAATATTTTGCAACTAGTTACAATTTTATATGTGAGTAGCTTTGATGTATTTGTATATGTTTTAATTTTAATATTGATCATTAAAGATTAAAGATAATCTTCATTTCTCTTTATATGGTTAGCATTTTAAAATGTCTATGAATATTGTATTTTATTTTTAAGAAAAAATATTATGACAAACATTTTCTATCATAAAATTTATATATTATTAAGCTATAGAAATTACAGGTGGTAAAATAAGAAAAAAAGAAGTCATTCTGTCCCCACATTAGAGATAACCATTGCTACATGGACACACCTGATTTTTAGAAAGGAATAAACAAATATGCATATATTGTCTTTAAAAAAATCAAACAACAAGATGGCACTTTTGTGTCTCAGGTGTGAGCCTCAGACTTCTGCCCAGGTCATGATCTCACGGTTCATGAGTTCAAGCCCCACATTGGCCTCTGCGCTGTCAGTGCAAATCCTCCATTCCCACCCCTCCCTTGGCCCCTCTCCCAGCTCAGGCTCTCTCTCTTACAAATAAATAAACATTAAAAAAAATGGAAGAACAATTACTTTTGTAATCTGCTTTCTCAAAGTGGTCATATTACAAGTTTTACATCTCCATTCTAGAAAAGTCAGAATATAAAAATGGCAGTGCAATTCACTGTATGGCCTCCATTCAGAGACCAGCAACATTAAATTTTTAGTTGTTTATTTTGTTGTTTATCTCATTCAAAAGTTATCTTTATACTGTAAATGCACATTTTTAAATATCTGTTTTCACGACTGTGCTGTCCTGGTTACATCTACTTGATAACGTTTTTCATTTAACCTTCCATTATGAGCATCTTTCCACATGAATACACATTTTTTATATCATTTTAATATTCACATAAGGATGTAAATGTTCTTTAGCATGTAATTCATGGACATCTTTTTTTTTTTATCAATAATTGTAAATGAGAAGATAAGAGCAACCTAGTTGTTCACCCATATATTGTATGGCATCTATATAGGGCAACAATACTTAGTTAATATTCTATTCTAGGTGACTATTGACTGCCATGGCTAATGCCATACTTCCGCCTTGCTGGCTGGCATTCGTTTCCAGCTATGCCGAAGACCGACTTCCTCTTACTCAGGTGTCAATTTGTCTATAAAACCGTGTGACTAGTGTGCTACCATTAATACCAACACACACATGTACACATGTGTGAGCATTTGCGTGTGTCTCTTTTACATAAAGAGGACACGGATATCAGGCTAGATGAATGGATGGCAGATGGAAAGGCAAACAGGGTGATAGCTAGCCAACTATCCGTATAGCCAGCTTGCCTGAAAGCCCGAAGGAAATACACCTGACACTGACAATGATGGTCCTTCCTTGGCAGGATTTTATGGGACATCTTTTTCATGGATGTTCTAATTTTTTCTCAACGCGTTTGAAATATGGCAGAAAACGTTATGGTAAAAAAGTTCTATGCGGATTTATACTTATTTCTTAGAGAGTTTTGGGAGTTTATTTACCTGTGTGCTCAGTATTAGACAGTAATATACTTGGCAAATCCAGCTTTTGTCAAATGTAGTTTTTAAACTCGGTTTGTTAAAGCACCACGATGCTTATGAGGCTGCAGTCACGGCTTCCATCTGTCTGTGGTCCCGGTTGTTTGAATCCACACGTGAAAATAGTGCTCTTTCCTTACTGAGCTCTGCCAACGGGCACTTTGCCATTGACGCCATTTCCCTTTGGGGACTCTCCTTGGTCCGTGTCTCCAGTGGTGACGTTGAGATCCATGTTCTTTGCTGTCCTTTGTGAAAGAATAAAAACTGGGTGTGGGATAAAGCCTAGCAGAGGGAGGTGCGCCGATCAAGGTACCTGGGGAAGGAATTTTTCAGAAAAGACATCTGAGCTGCGTTGAGACATGAGAGGGAGTCAGCAGGGCTGAGAGAGATTCAGGTGGAGGAAGTGACTTTTCTGACGGAAGGAACCGACCTGTTTGAAGAACAGAGAACAGAGGGAAAGCCGAGGGTGGCAGGGGCTTGTACAGTGAGGGAGAGGCCTGTAGGGAAGTCTCTGGATCTTTTAAACCCCGGAAAAGACTGACTCCTATACTCGGTGAAGTGGGAGGTGCATGGCTGTCCTAAGGGAGCTGTGATAGGACACAAACAGGCACAGACACAGGTGAGGTCGTGACGTTTCTTCACAAGCAATGAAAGTGGAAACTTCCAGAGCCACAGGAGGCAGGATTAATACTGAATGTCCCTCCCTCTGGGGGACTGGCTTCTCGGATCCCGGTTTCCCATGGCGAAGGGCACTGCCGCAGACCAGAGAGGCCCCGTTCTAAACGTGTGACATGTATCTTCCTGGCCCTCTCCGGCTTGCCTGGACGGTGATTCTTTTTTCTTTTCTAGGAACTGTGGCGCTTAAAATATCTTGATGGGAGTCTCTTACAGCCCCTGCGTGGAGGGGACATTCTAAGCTCAACTACTACTACGACTAGCCTTTTCTGATTATAAAGGCAATAAATGCTTTTTGAACCAAATTTGAAACTGGGAAAAGCAAATATTATCTGTATTCCCATCTCAAATATATAGTTAACTGTAAAATAAATATACTTCTCTTGCACTTTTTGGCCATTATTATTATTATTATTATTAACCCAGGTGTATTTAACTACTACCTTAAAGCCTGCTTTACTCTTTACTCTGTAACCTACACTTAGACTAGCCATGTTCTGCCCACCTTTATCTATTTTTTAAAATTTTTTAATGTTTATTTTTGAGAGAGAGACAGAGTGTGAGGAGGGGAGTGTCACATTGAGAGAGAGAGAAACAGAATCTGAAGCAGGCTCCAGGCTCTGAGCTGTCAGCACAGAGCCCGACACAGGGCTTGAACCCACGAACCACGAGATCATGACCTGAGCGAAAGTCAGACGCTCAACTGGCTAAGCCACCCAGGTGCCCCCAGATCTTTATTGATGATCCTTAGGGAAATAAAAAGGGAGATTTTGTTGCATTTATCATGACTTAAGGTTCAACATTTTAAATAATTTCTTTCTTTCCCCTAACAAAAGGCAATATTTCTGATAACTTTCTTGTCTTCATTTCCTTCTTGCCTTTGCCTCTTCTGTTTCCCCCACTTCTCTCCTCTAGTATCTTCTTATGAATATAAAACAATCCTTACAAACCTCCTCCAGTCCTTGGAATTCGAAGAAGAGTTGAAAAGACGTATACGTGAAATCTCCCAATCTTTAAAATAGGGGTGACTCCGATAAAGCATTCCTACAATCTCTATTCTAGACTTCATATAGTTTTATTCCTGAATCATTGCTTCTCTTTTTGTATATTTTCCTCTCTTCATCTTTTTAAAATAATTTTTTAATGTTTTTTGAATTTATTTTTGAGAGAGACAGAGACAGAGCGAGAGCAGGGGAGGGGCAGAGAGAGAAGGACACACAGAATCGGAAGCAGGCTCCAGGCTCTGAGCGGTCAGCACAGAGCCCTTAGCAGGGCTCGAACTCACAAACCAGCAGATCATGACCTGAGCCAAAGTCAGACACTCAACAGACTGAGCCACCCAGGCGCCCCATCCCCTCTTCATCTTAAATTCATATTATATATTTTTGAAAATCTTGCTTCTAAGCCTTAATATCCTCATTTTGTTCATTTCGATATCTTTATTCTTCTCTTTTATGATATACCTTTCAGCTTACTTCTCTTCTGGAATTGAATTGTAGATTTTAATCTCCTGTTTTTGATGCTGTGTAGCCTGTTTACTCTCACAGAGCTGATCTTTTGCAGAATGTCACATAAATGGAACCCCACAGTGTGTAGCCTTTGAAGACTGACCTCTTCCACTTACCCACTTGCAGTTAAGAATAATGCCTGTCTTTGTGTGACTTTATCAATGAATAGTGTGCGTTATGTGGATATACCACAGTCTGTTTCTCCGTTCGCCTGGAAAAGGATCTTTGCCCCTTTTTTTGGACTTTTTTTTTCTTTTAGGGTGTGTTTTCTCAGTGCTGTTTAAGTGGAAGTGCACTCTTTAGTTTCACCACGTGTTTCAAATATAAATTAATAATTTTCTAAAATTTCTTCTGCTTATAAAGTAACTCTTATTTGAATGACCCTGTCTTCGAACTCTCTTTTGAGGCACCAGCAAGTTTTCATTTGCCGAATGATTTTTATGTTTATAATTCAGTAACGTGTTGTGACTTCACAGATCTGCACAGCTGTTGCCACCATTGAAATTTGGAAGATTTCCATCGCCCCCCGAAAGACCCTGACATTCATGTTCAGTCAGTCGCCTGATCCGTGCCAAACGCCCGCCTCAGTCAGCCACGGATGCATATCATCCCTATAGATTGGCCTTTTTTGGTCATTTCATATAAATGACATCGTAAAATATACAGTTTTTATTTTGGTCTCTGGTTTCTTTTACGTCTTTTGAGGCCCGTCTCTGTTGCAGTAGATGTTAGTGTTTGTTCCCTCCTTTTTGCGATAGTAGTCCATTGTATGGACAGGCCACATTTTGGTTTTGCGTTCACCATTAGCTCTTTGGAAGCTTCCACTTTGCAAATATAAATACATAATGCTGCTATGAGCATTTATATGTAAGATTTGCATGATGATCTCTTTTTCTTCCTTCAATTTTTTTTTATTTTGAGAGAGAGAGTAAGCATGAGTGGGGGAAGGGAAGAGAGAGAAAAAGAGAGATGCTTAAGCAGGCTTAAGCATGGAGCTGATCTAGGGCTTGAATCCACGACGCTGGAATCATGACCTGAGCCGAAATCCAGAGTCAGACCCTCAACCAGCTGGGCCCCCCGGGGGCCCGTGTCTTCATATCATGTCTTCATTCCTGGCCACGGTGTGTGTGTTTCCAGCATTGCCTATTGAGGAAGCTTCAGCAATTATGTGGACTTTATCTTCAGTTTTTTTAGGCTTAATTTTTTAAGGCTTTTTTTTTTTTTTAAAGAAAAACAGGAAAGTTTTTATTTATTTTATTTTGGCCTGTTTAGAATTTCAATCAGCCTAGGAAGAGTGGAGGAGCACAGGTCAGGGTACAGCCAGCCGTGGGCTTGGAAGCTCTGACAATTCAGAGAAGTGTCTTTTAATATTTAATGTTGTAGGCCGTCCTCCCAGCCCTGTTTGCAAAGCACAGGCCCCCTCTCCGCTGCTCTCCATCTGTCACACTTGGTCCAAGCCAGCAGCACCCTTTGCTTTGGCCACAGCGATGGCTGCTTCCTGGCCCCCTGCCCCTTTTCACAGCACAGGTGGGACGCTCTCTCAAAACCATCAATGAGATTAACTGTACCCATAAACTCGAAATCTCCTAGTGGCTTCCCTTGGTATTTGACATAAAAACTAATTTTTTTTTTTTTTTTTACCGTTGCTTATGAGACTCTGCGGTGGGGCTCTTAATGAGCTCTTAGTAGCCTTCGTGGGGGTACAGATCTCTTTTCCTTCTGTAGTGAGGCCTGAGAGGCTTTCTTTCCTAGACTTGTTCTTACCTCCTTCTCAGGAAATGCCCTGCTGCCTAGAGGAGCTTCCCCTCCCCCCAGGTACTCCTGCTTGTCCCTTTTTATTTTATTTTATTTTATTTTATTTTTTAAATGATTATTTATTTGTTTTGAGAGAGAGAGAGGCAGAGAGACAAGAAGAGAGAGAATCCCAAGCCACCTCCACACTGTCAGTGCAGAGCCGGACTCCAGGCTTGATCCCACGGACTGGGAGATCATGACCTGAGCTGAAACCAAGAGCTGCACGTGAACCCACTGAGCCCCCCAGCAGCCCCCTGCTCATCCCTTTTTGAAGTACACTTCTCAGCTTCAACATCTGCCTTTGGCCATGCTTGTCCCCATGGCTATCAAATTCATCTCCATTTTATAATTCCTCCATAGCACTTACCACAGTCATTAACCATGCAGCTCCTCCATATTTCAATGTATTGCTCTTCTTATCCCTTAAAATTAAAAAAATTTTTTTTAAATTTATTTTTTAAGGGACAGTGCGAGCAGGGGAGGGTAAGAGAGAGAGAGAGAGATACAGAATCTGAAGCAGGCTCCAGGCTCTGAACTAGCTGTCAGCACAGAGCCCGACACGGGGCTCGAACCCACGAACCGTGAGATCATGACCTGAGCAGAAGCTGGACGCTTAACTGACTTGAGCCACCCAGGCGCCCCTCTTCTTATCCTTTAGATTGGAATCTCTGTGAAAGGAGGGACCTCACCTCATTCTTGACTGCATTCCTGGTGCCTAGAACCATGTTTGGCATCTGATAAATATTTATTGATTGAACAGCTGTTCGCTGGGGCCTGATAACCTCACAGGCACACGGTCACGGCTGAGTTGCCTTTCTGCATTTCCCTGGATTTTCCCCATCGATGCACAATGAGAGTCAGCACTGTCATAACCTTCCTCCTCGGTATAGCTGACCTCACCCGATATACCCTGCACCGCCAGAGATGTGGAGATGACCATGGAAACACCATGACCATGACTTTACCCCTCCAGGTTTTACCCCTGCAGTTAGGGGGCATTTGAAGGATCTTCATTCTCATGATTTGCTTCCCTGGGTCCTGTTGGGTCCTTGTTTCTTAATCCAGGCATGGCTGTAGTAGCTTGTCTTCTCATGTGTGAACTGATCCTTCAGTGGTGCTCACTGGAGTTACAGGGTTTTTCCTATTTTTGTGTTTGTCATTCTTTATGGTAGGAATCTGGAAACATCAGTGTGCATGTGTACGGATGCATATGTGCTTACTTTTATGCTTAAAAATGTCAGATAGTGTGGTAGACAGAACTCTGGATGGCCCCAATGACCTTTGCTCTCTGGCGTTTTTGCTGTGATTCCTTTATGTTATATGATAAACGGGATTTTGCAAAGGCAATTAACAACTCAGTAGAGGTTAAGACAGGGAGATTACTGAAGCAGGCTCAGCCTAATCACATAAACCCTATTAAAGCAGAGTATTTTCCAGCAGCAGAAGAGAAAATCAGAGAGACTCCTAACATGAGCGGGATCTGACATGAGAGACAGTACCCACTTCCGGGGTGGAGGAGCCCAGGGGACAAGGTCCCAGGAACAGCCACTGACAGTGAGAATGGCCCTCCACCAATAACTGGTAAGAAAACAGGGCCTTCAGTCCTACAACCCGAAGGAACTGGATTCTGCCAAAGAGCTGAATAAACTCGGAAGCAGATTCTTCCCCGGCACCTCCAGAGAAGAACCCAACTCTGATGACCCCTTCATTTTTGCCTGGTGAGACTCTCCAAGGCCACCCGGGCTTCTGACCCACAGAGCTATGAAATGATAAGTGGATACTGTTTCAGGCCACAAAATGTGTGGTCGTTTTTCACATGGTGGCTGAACACGAATTCAGATATGCTTTTTTGAGTCATTGTCTTACCCAGATCAAATATGTTTCTCCTCACCATAGTTCAGTTTATGTTTATTCTTCTTCAGGGGAAGTGATGCTTTGTTTTTTCAAGTGTTTTAGAAAAAGTAAGCTTCCATTCCTCACAGTAATTATTAGGTGTAACTGCCCAGATGAACTTTCTGTCAGCCATCTACTTTTTGAAACTGTTTTTGTGGTCGTGTGAACTATTTGCAGACTAGGGGCCGCTGTTAAATTGATGATGTTCATCAGATGATGCTTGGAGGTACGCTTGGACACAGAGATGTGGTGCCTGCTTGTGAAATACCCATGTCTTCTGAAATTCGGTCTCACATCCTGCTCAGGCCCTGCGGTAGCTTTGGGTTTTCCATTTGTCTTTCAAGACTTCTACTTTCTGGGATACCCAGACGGCTCAGTCAGTTAAGTATCTGACTTCGACTCAGGTCATGATCTCACAGTTCAAGAGTTTGAGCCCTGCATTAGGCTCTGTGCTGACTGTGCAGAGCCTGGGGTCTGCTTCGGAATCTCTGTGTGTGTGTGTGTGTGTGTGTGTGTGTGTGTGTGTGTGTGTGTGTGTCTGCCCCTCCCCTGCTTGTTCTCTCTCTTTCTCTCTCTCTTTCTCTTTCTCCCTTAAAAATAAATAAACAGGGGCACCTGGGTGGCTCAGTCGGTTAAGTGTCCAGCTTCAGCTTAGGTCATGATCTCACGGTTTGTGGGTTCGAGCCCCGCGTCAGGCTCTGTGCTGACAGCTCAGAGCCTGGAGCCTGCTTCTGATTCTGTGTCTTCTTCTCTCTCTGACCCTCCCCTGCTCCTGCTATCTCTCTCTCTCTCTCTAAAATAAATAAAAACATTTAAAAAATTTAAAATAAATAAACAGTAAAAAATTTTTAAGAAAGAGTTACACTTTCTGTTGTTCATCTGAGCCACGCATTGCTCACTTCTGACAAGTGTGTCTTTCGATTCTGCTTCTGGTCTTGTCAGTGATTACGCCGAGGTGATAGAATGAAGGGTCAGGAGATGCTCGCCTTTCGCTGCAGCGCTGCTTTCATTTTATTGAACCAAAGATTGCTTAAAAACGTTTCTAGACAAAGGGAAGTTCAGCAGCTAAATTGCTACCACAAAGAGAAAAGAAGATTGTGGTGTATAATTCCTGTCACTCTATGTAATCCAGTCTCTGTCTGGTGCCCTAAGAATCTTAAAGCAAAACAAGATGTGTGAGATCAAAATAACAATTCTTGGCCACTAACTAGCTGTGCATTGTAGGTCAGTTATTTATGCTCTGGGATTTAGCTTTTACATTTAGGAAATGACGTAGCTGTGTGTTAATTGCCTAGAAATCTGGTGCCTCTTAAATTTTTCCTTATAGTAATGATTCTCAAAGTGTGGTCCCCCAAGAGCAGTAGTATTATCTGGGAAATGCAAATATTCAGGTCCTACCACAGACTTAATAAATCAGAAACTCTGGTGGTGGGATCCAGCCATCTGTGTCTTAACAAGATCTCCGTGATCCCTTGTGAAAGTTTGAGAACCGTACTAGTGTGTAATATAATCTTAACATTGGACCTGGCATATATTTTAAGAAACATTAGTTGACTTGTGTAATGTGTATATGAATGAAAGCAGGATTGTACATAAATGATTGAAATTAACTGGCGATGTGAAGACGTAACACAGAGTTCTATGGTATCTGTAATTTGTTTCAAAACTCTATAGAGAAATTGTTTGGCCTTTTTGCTCATTTTAATATAAAAATACTTCTAAAAGTACTTTAAAATGTAAAAGAGTAAAAGATTTCCTATTCTGGGGCGCCTGGGTGGCTCAGTCGGTTGGGCGTCCGGCCTCAGCTCAGGTCATGATCTCACGGTTGGTGGGTTCAAGTCCTGCATCAGGCTCTGTGCTGATGGCTCAGAGCCTGGAGCCTGTCTTCAGATTCTGTGTCTCCCTCTCTCTCTGACCCTCCCCTGCTCTCATTGTCTCTCTCTGTCTCTCAAAAAATAAATAAAAGACATTAAAAAATATATATATATAAGATTTCCTGTTCTAAATCATTTAGTAAAATTAAGAAAAATGGAAGCTCCAGAAAGAAATGCTCTGCTGCTCCGAAAGTTTCCTGGCCCCCCTCTGGTTACTCCCAGAGTTACTGGAGGTTGAGGTCCGTGGGCCTATGCTTTCTGCAATCATTTGAGGCTGTGTCCAAGTTTGGTTTCTCTTCCGAGTGCTTATGCTGTTTGCTTCTCATCTGCTTAATAAGTTCTTATTTCAAAGCTTCCATTGGTCCTCACAGACAGTGACGTTGGTCTTCCCGTGGGATTTTAAGGAATGCCTAGACACTGCTGCAGTGCCCTTTCGTGTTGGTGGCTGTGGGGTCACTGTGGGAAGCTGTATTCTAGTACACTTTTGGCTGCCATTTTCTCTCTAGTCTCTCTTAAGATTCTTGCTCTCTCTCTTTCTTTCTGTTTCTCTCTGTCTCTCTCTCTCTCCATATATATATCCACACACATATCACATAGGTATACATATATGTATATAAATTATATGTATATGCATATATATAATTTATATATACATTAGAGGGTGTCAATTTAAAGCATACTTATTACTTGGTAAGTCATTTCAGTTGGTCATCTATGTCTAGTAACCCACTGGAGTCTTGTCAAAGAAGTCTACTTAGGGTTAAACTTTTGAGGCAAGACCACTTTTCCTTTGAACCAGGGTCCTAGGGTTATGAAGGATTACTAGGAAATTTAAGGCAGGGCTGTAGATTTTGTTTGGGTTCTATAGTTTCTTCTACATTTTCCCCCTTATATATCCAAGACTTTAATATCAGAGAGCCATGGATTTGAATCTCATCTTGACCACTCCCTAGCTGTATAACCTTGGCCAAGTTACATAAGTTCTCCGAGTCCCGATTTTTTCATCTGCAAAATGTGGGTAAAGACACTTATGCAACTAGGTAGCGTATGAAGGTAGGTGTTCAGTAAATTTCAGCTAACACTCTGGGCTACAGGTAATGAAATTGGCCAGATATTCCCAGGTGACATCACTGTTTACACGCAGGAAGGCAGGAGAAAAATGAAGGGATGGTGGCACATTTCCAGACCCTCCCACCCATTGACTTAACTCCTTACATAGCTCTTTGTACTATTTTTTAGACATGCCAGTGCCATCCCCGCAAGTGACTTTAGTCTTGGTGTCTTCCTGGCGTCCTTCCCTCCTAAACTCTACATTGTTGACGTACTTCATTCAGGTCCTTAGTTGACTGCTGCCTCATCAGAAGGCCCTTCCCTGAACAGCTCCTACACAACGGCTCTTTTCCCAAGTCTCTCCTGTTCACTTACTCTGCCTTATTTTGCTCTATAGGACTCACATCCAAATTTATGGATTGGTGTGTTAACTTTTCTTCACCTTTTTTGTTGTTGTTGATTTTTGTTTCCCTTAAGACATGATGATATGCTCTATGAAGGCAAAGGCTTGGCTGTTTTTTTTACTCGATTATTCCCCATCAACCAAACTGGGGTCGAATAGAAAATAGGAATTTAATTCAACATGTTAAGTGAATAAAGTATTTGATGAATGAATGGATGGATGAGATTTATTCAGTATACCATGGCACTTTGGGTAGAAGGGAGATAAATAATGTCAGGCACCTGTTAGGCTCTCTAAACCTTCCAAAATATTCTAACTACAGATCATGCTTAATAGACGAAAGCCCCTATATTATTGAATCTAAATCTGAGGCAACTTAATGTAGAAATAAATTTCTATTTTTTCCAGATAGTAGATGATTTAAAAATGTATATTTAATCATTTGGAAGCTGAAAATTTTTAAATTTAAAAAATTCAATTTAAAAAATTGTATTGAAACTTTCAAGGAAGGGAGAAAACCTTTCAACAAAAAATACTCAGATATTGGCAATTGTAGTAAAAGGATGAGGCTCCCTACATATCTGCAGATTTCCTAAGCATTTATCCAATTCGTTCTCTGCCATTGGCTATCCAGGCAAGTGACTTTGTTCACATTGTTGTGGAGGTTGGCTCTCGACCATAGGTGACCTTGTTCCAAGGTTGATGATGGTCTCTTAATGACTCTTTAGGTCTTTTTCAAAGTTCTGGGAGCTTATTGGATCATTATACCAGGTGATTTTGTTAATTGGGAATTATCTGGAAGGATCGTTAATGGTACAAGCCATTACTGAATCTGCCAGACAGCACAGGGAGTGTTTCTTTATTCTGCTTTTTTTTTCCTTTCTGTTTCCTGTTTGGCTTTGACCTTAACTGCAGGTCAGCTTGTTAATGTTTTGAGTTGCAGTTTCAGAAGTAGTTTTTACTTGACAGGGGAGAGTTGGGTGGTTGGATATGGTACAAACAGTCACTCCCTTAGAACCCAAACCATCCCTCCACAGTGCACTAAGGCTGGATAGAATTTATCAGTCCATCGTCTGCTGGAATGATAGGGTTCCTTACAACCCCTTCCCAGCTACTCAGGGCAGGGGAAACAGATAAAACAAATTCTTCCTGAATAGCAAGATATAAACATGATGGGCAGTTCCTTTAATGAAGAAAAGTCTGCATAATTATATTTGGAAAGACCCAAGTCTGAGTCATGAAAGATGATAAAGGCATATTTCATAGGATGCTGTATAACTTTGGCTTCAAATTCTAGCTCTAACGTTTAATAACTTTATAGCACTAGGAAAATCACTTACAACATTTTGGTGCCTCCATGTCTTCCTCTGTAAGATGAAAACAATCATAGTATCTACTTTGGAGAGTTGTGAGAATTGAATATGTGCCTATATGTAGAATATTTAGCACAGCACAGCTCATGAAAGTATTCTGTAAGTTGGGTTAGTTATCTATTACTGTTTAATAAATCACCTCAAAATTCCATATCTTGAAACAATAGTAAATTTATCTGAAAGTCAGAAGCCCAAGAGGGGCTCTGGTGGTTGGTTTGGGCTCAGGACATCTCATGAGCTTGCAGTCAAGATGCCAGCTGGGGTTGGCGTCATCTAAAGGGATCCTTGGGTCTCTAGGACCCACTTGCAATATGGTGCCCTCACACACAGGACTGGCCATTGGTTCAGGCTGTTGTCAGCAGTCCTCAGTGCCCCCTTTTGTGGCTCTCTCCACACAGCTGCTTAAATGCCCTCACATAATGTCAGCTAGCTTCCTTCAGAAAGAAACTATCCTTACCTTCAGAAAGGATACAGGAAAGAAATGACAATGGCATTCATGACAGAAATCACACCATTCAGAATCACACCATTACTTCAACTGCATTCTATTGGCCAGACAGACCAAACTTAATTCAGTGTGATAGGGCGCTATGTAGAGATGTGAACGCCAGAAGACACGGGTCTTTGGGGCTCATCTTGGAAACTCGTGACACTAAAAAAGTGTTGACTATTAATATATTTTTTCTAAGAACAAAAAAATAATAAATCCAGTTTAGTTAGAATATGGCATGTGAAGAAAACAGCAATGGGGTTGGAGAGACCCCATCTCTCCAGGGATATGGGTCCATTCCCTGAGAATCTTGTTAGCTGTGTCAAGGAGTTTAGACTCTTAGCCTAAGAGCAATGGGAAAACATTTAGGAGTTTTAGCTGGAGAGTTGAGGTCAAATTTGGTTTCTATAAAGGTTTGAGATTTACACTTTGACTGCTATGTAGAGAATGGACTAAAAATGACAAGCAGTCCTGATGCTTTGGAATGGAGAGAAATGGAAATTGAGTGAATTATAATGAAATGTGGATGGTAGAGTCAAAAGACTTCAGTCTCTGATTGGATGTGGGGCATAAATTAAAGGGTGATATTGGCTCTCAGAATTCTTATTTGGCTGCTGGGGGTATAAAGATGTTTGTGAATGGAGAGTAAAAAGAGGTGTGAAAATAAAAGAAGACTATTTTGGCTTGGATACTGTTAAGTTTTAGGAGAAATAGAGAGAGGTCAAAGTGGGAAGGTACACAGTTGATAGGAGTAATCAGGTGTCCAAATACACATCTTCAGTGGTTTCCATACCAAGAATAGTCTCCAAGGTTGAGTAATAAAATTAAATTTGCAATGGAACCAAAGTTTTTACAAAACAAAAATATAAATCCTTTCCTCACTGGTTTTGGAAAGCATTCTTGATATCTGCTTTTTTTTTTCATGGCTTCTGGTTCCAGTAAGGTAGGGAGGCCATTCATTTAGCCCTTAAGTCTGGAGGTGACTCCCCAAGGAGACCTACATTAAAAGAAGCATGTCTTGCCTCCAACCCTGTGACCACCAAGACAAGGTCAGAAACTCTGCCATGAGGCATCAAGAAGGATAGGACCTGGCTGGCGACTTCTTCTGTGCCAGGAAGGTCAAGGGGGTGTGGCAAGTTGCCCCTACCATCTGGCTGTGGCCTCAGCAGGGTAGAAATGAGGGATCTCACAGCTGGGGCGATGAGACAGCCAAGCAAGTGATCTTGCTGCGTGGACAGAATGTGTGAAAGATTTCACTGGTGCATCTCCCTGACAGTTCCTGGCATTAAAAGACACAGTTTGCTATGCTCAGCTGTTTAAAAAAAAAAAAAACCATACCTCAGTTGTTGGCATTCTTATTTTCCCCCAACAGGACAGCATTTCCCTGCCGTAGAAATGAAGGGTAACTTCACCTCTCTGTTTTTGAGACCTGAGAGATTGTTTCCAAGGTGAAGATTTCAACGGTAGAGCAGGATAGCTTATCAGAGGGCATATAAAAAAAAAAAAAAGCCACACACTATAAATCCTTCCTGGATATAAATAAATAGGATAGAAGAGACTGGGCTCCATTGGGTTTCTAGGGACAAACAACCAACTGAGCAAGTATTTATTAACATGCTATGTGCCCAGCAACACCATATGGACTTTCCACAATGGTGAGGGGAGTACACGAAAAGTACAAGGACCGAGCTGTCTGTTTTCCTGTGAGTGCTATTTCTAACCTCATTGAATAGATTTCTATTTGGCTCTTTCTGTAATTTCTGTCTTTATGACCACAGCTGTGCCTTCCTCAGTCGCTAACACCATTGCCACCACCGCAATTACTCGTGTGGCCTTTCTCCTAGAAAATCGCAGGGATTAATGAGTGTTCAGTAAATAGTCACAGCTATTATTTCTACTGTGACCATGACAGTAATGACAAATAGTACTGTATTTGTTTTACTAAGTATTGCTACCACTCATTGAGTATCTTTTATGCGCCATCCATTGTGCATAGACTTTGATGCGTTGTTCTTATTTCATTCTCACTTTTACTATGTGACTTTGGTTGTATTAACAGCCCTACTTTCTAGGTGAGAAAATTCTAGCATAAAGTAATTGAACATTTAAAATAAAACCTTGCGGGGTGCCTAGGTGGCTCAGCCAATGAAGTGAGTGATTCTTGATTTTGGCTCCTGCCATGATCTTACAGTTCATGAGTTCAAGCCCCATGTAGGGCTCTGTGCTGACAGTGCAGAACCTGCTTGCTTGGGATTCTCTCTCTCCCTCTCTCTCTGCCCCTTCCCTCCTCTCTCTCTCTCTCTTAAAATAAATAAATAAGCATTAAAAATTGTTTTAAATAAAATAAAATGTTGAACATTTCCCCCTTGTGGTTAAAGCAGAGTCTAGTCAATATTGCATTCAATAGACAGAGGTGCAAGAAATATTTGCCAATTGGCTGATGAACTTTAAAATGTATCCTTTCCTGTCTAGCCTTCTGGACAGAATGGTAGCTCTTTAGCCAGAATTGTTCCGTGGACATCTTATTTGGTCTTTACAAGCTTGTTTTATTTTTAATTAAATGAAGAGACATCATTTTAAATTGGGAGAACTCATAACGCATATATACACATTCTGAATTGATGGCTTCTTTTGGAAAAAGAATAAGAAGCGGCTGCTCTGGTTCATATTTTGGTGAGGAAATCTCTGCCTTGTGTGGAGGAGCCGCCCACTCATCCGGGAGGCTGTCACATTAGCCCATCCTACTTCACCCGCTCAAAGCCTGTGGTCATTTCAGTTTGAGCCTCTGAAGAAATGCACTGAAGGGACGCACTGTAGATGTCTGTAAATTTAATCAGGAGGTGATGACTCAGAAGCGAAGCCGCCAGAATATACAGACCAGGCAGGACGCAATAATGGGAGACTACAGTATCGGTGATACAGAAATTTGGGCATAGCGGTAGACCTCTGTCCTGAGTGAGCAGGGACAACTTTGTGACAGCACGTGAACTTGAGTCATGGTTAAAGAACAGGCAGCCTTTGTAAAGGCAGAGAGGAGAAAAAAGTTGTTTTGTGTGATATCTACAAATAATAAAACACACACCTTTCATCAAAAGCGCTGTACTGGGGCCTTATTTTCACCAGAATTGTATTGATTTTCTTAAACTCTTGAAGTGGCCTGAGAGCAGGGACGTGAAGCCAGGAATGACCCTTGTCCCTGGAGTTATCGTTGGGACTAATGAACACTGCAGAGATTCCAGAAGAATCTCTGTGGTACCACTCCCTGCCTCACAGAACTGATTGCACTCACTAGGCCACAGTCACTCTCTCTTCCTCTCCCTTCTGGTTCCAGATGCTCCCAGAAGGAGAGGTGGGCAGGCAGCAGGGTAGAGATGGGGAAGTCCATGGACTTCCCAAGGACGTCCCAATGATCATCAGCTCCATGCATGACATGGGATGGGCACAAAACCCCTCAGGCCTCCCAGCAGTCTATCTGGGCTCTTGGCATCACGGCCGAAACTGTCCCAACTTCCCAGGTCACAGAAACCCTTGACTTGCCAATCTCACTAGCTCTAAGTTACTGGGCTTGGAAGTACCAATGCCAAGTCTAACTTAAGTTTGTCTCTCTTAGCCAGAGTATCTTCCTCCTCTGTACTAGATTAATGCGATGTGAACAAATACAGTGTGCTAATTAAAATATGTATTATGGCCTCAGATAGACTTATGCTTGAGTCGCTTGCCTGATCTCGGGCTCATTTCCACACCATCTAGTTTGTGGTTTCCTGGTCTGCAAAATGGAGAAACTAGTTGTTAGGCGATTTAAATCAGATCAGGCTTGGAAAGCCTCCGGGCAGTGCCTAGCCCGGATCAGGCACTTTCCACTCATCGTTTCACTATTACTGTTCTTATTGTCACAGGAGATAATTCGAGGCAAAAGAAAAATAAGAAGTAACCTGAGCGTTCCAATGGAACTCGGGGGCTGGCTGGCTTCCTGATGGGTAATTCCTAGTCCTGGGTATGGCTGAGTGGGCCAAGGAGGCCGGTGCCAGAGGCTGGGGAGGAAGTTGGATGTGCGCCTCTCAGAGAAGTGCGAGAGGTAACATTCCATTCTGTGCTTCAGCGAGTCACACGTAAAAGCGCTAGTGACAAGTGCAAATGGTTTGCTCAGCACCTGGAAAGCGCAGGGTGTGAACTTGTCCCACAGCCAGGTGCAGGCTCCTGGGGGTGAGCAGAAGTGCGAATCAAACAAGAGACCGATTAATTCGGTGGCAGCGGGAGCAATGGAAGGCTAATTACATTTCTGGAAGTCACATTCCGACCACCTTCTTGCTGCCTGTCCTCTGTATCGCACTGAGCTGCTTCCCATGCACCCCAAAAACTCCTTGTGGCAGACAGCACTCTGGCGTCACTCAGCATCACGGGGCACTTGGGCCAGCCTGGTCATCATTTCTAACACAGTGCCTCAGTAAGTCAGCCTGGCGGGATTTGGGTGCTCCAAATCATGGCAGATTCACGGACACACGGAGAGCCTTGGGGCTGCCCCTCAAACAGGCTTCATCAGCGGTATGGAAACCCAGAGAACCCTTCCCGGGCTCTCCTCCTCCACAGTCCGATGGTGACTGGAGTCGCCACAGACCCTTGAACAATCTGCACGCTTTACAACCTGGCAACTGGTTCGGTTTGTACAATTGTTGGAGGAATCAGGGAGAGGGGAGAAAAAGAACTTCAGATTTTTCTTTTCTTGTCTTTATTTTGTGGATTCAAACTGCCTCTCCCTGGGCTTGGCAGTCTCCAGCAGCAGAATGCATCACAGTGCCGTTTCTGATGTACTCCCACAGCAATAGGTTTTGCCTGCATTGTTGTGAATCACTCAACTTTCAGGGTGGGTAGAGATTTGGCCATCAAAAGACTATTGTCTTATTTCACTGATGAGCAATCAGAAGCCCAGGATGGCTACGTGAGATTAGGAAATCCAGAGTCCAGGTGGCATATCCTCTTTCTGCCTCCTTTCTAATGTAACAGTCACTCGGTGTTTCATTTTAGGAAATAGTCTCCCCAACTCCCAGCACATATGTTTTGGGTGAGGCTGACCAGAATATCTCTGGCGCAGCCAACAAATGCCATGGTCCAGTGGTTGACATGGAGTCCAGGCCTGGACAGCTAGTGACTGGATTAGATGTGCGCTATGACCGCAACCAAGCTGACAACATGTAATTTGTGGAACCGTCTTAGAGTAGGAAAGGGGCGCTCTCTTTCCCACTGGAGTGGTGTCGGGGACAGTCCTGGGACTGCTGGGGACTATTTGCAAGTGACAAAGGGGAACCCATGTCCTGATGAAGCTAACACAGCAGTCGAATGAGAGGAGAAATGAGCAACTATCCATTAGAAATGGCATTGTTGAGGCCCGTGATCAGTTGCCTGAAATTCTCAGATGCCCAACACAGTACAATCAATCAATCTCTCTCTCTCTCTTCCCCCCCACTCTCTTTCTCTCCCTCTCTCCTTCCCTACACCCCCCCCCCTTTTAATTCAAGCCATTTTTAGTTCAATTTCTCCATTGGTAAACTCTGGCTGCATTAGAACTAGCTAGATAGCAGATTATCTGAGGCCTGGCCCAGGGCCCTCTCTGCTTACTCATGAAGAGTAAAGGAAAAGAATAAACAGTGACAGTTACCAAAGAGCATGAATAAGTTCAGCTACTTAAATTATGAACAAGAAGATGAACTTGTACAATCTTTTTCAAAATATATATATTTTTAAAGTTTTTATTTATTTTTGAGAGAGAGAGAGAGAGAACAAGCACATATGTGAGCAGGGGAGGGGCCGAGAGAGGGAGAGAAAGAATCCCAAATAGACTGTACGCTGTCAGCACAGAGCCTGATGCGGGGCTCAATCGAATGAACTGTGAGATCGTGACATGAGCTAAAACCAAGAGTCGGATGCTTAACCATTAAGCCCTCCAGACATCCCTGAGTTTGTAGAATCTTAATCAGAGATGTCCCTAATAGACTCAGGCACTAGGGGATGCCAATTAGCAATAATATTATGCTTAAGCATCATCCCCAATGAGAAGTGATTGGATGTGTAAAATATATCTTTTCAAGTTGGCCTCTGCCTTGATGTGACCTTGAAATTTGTTTTCATCCTTTGTATTCTGCTTATCTATGTCTGCACAACAAACCCTCACCAAACAGTGGATTTAAAACAATAATAATCACTTATTTTGCTCACAAACCTGGGGTTTGATTGAGCTCAGGTTGGCCTGGGAACTCTCATGTGGTTGCAGTCAGACTCGGTTGATTGCGCAAGCTGCTTTCCTTAGTCTCCGGATTTCAAATGCTAATCTCATCCAGAAACAGCATCTCATACCCCGCCCCCTACACAATTATGTTTGGTCGAATATCGGGGCACCCTGTGGCCCCATCAAGTTGACACACAAAATTAACCATCACATGGAATAAAATGTAATGACAAATAATGCAGCAGGATCAGCCACTGAACTGGATTCACCAGTGTGGACTTGGAGAGTTTCTAAAGGTCTAAATGGTTTTGAACAATCAAATTCTGCATAGTTTTTGGGTTGTTTACTCTTCACAGATGTAAGCGTAAGCATACTCAGTAAAATTACATGTGTGTATGTGTCCTTAATAGGCCACTTGAAGTGTTTTTTACATTCTGAATATAAAAAAAATTCGAATACATACAAAGATAGAACAGTATAATAAATCCCCTCCTATCCATTACCCTGCTTCAATTATTATCAATATGTTTCAATCGTGGGTTTATCTACCCACCACACTTTTAGTTTTTGCCACATTACTTTAAATCAAATCTTACACATCCTATCATTTTGCACACCAGTGCTCCAGGATGCGTTTCAAACAGACAAAGTTACTTCATTTTCCCTACATTGCCTCTGTTCCCTATCACCTCTAACATGTATAATAAATCCCTAATATCATCTAATATTAAGAGAGTCTAGGGGCACCCGGCAGGCCCAGTCAGTTGAGCGTCCAGCTTCGGCTCAGGTCCTGATCTCACAGTTTGTGGGTTCGAGCCCCGCATCGGGCTTTGTGCTGACAGCTAACTCAGAGGGTGGAGCCTACTTCAGATTCTGTATCTCCCTCTCTCACTGACCCTCCCCTGCTTGCACTGTCTCTCTGTCTCTCAAAAAATAAATAGATAAGAAACATTAAAAAAATTTTAAAAAGAGGGTCTAAAAAGTGATTTTGATGATACAATATTTTTATCTCATCTTAGCTAATCATCTTGCCCAATACCCAGGTGCATAGATGATCGAAATCTAGGAAGGCAAATAAGAGTGACACAGAAGCACTCAACGGGAAAATGTGACCACAGAGAGTTGCATGTTGGGCTGCATGGTGGAGGCTAGAAGTGTTTGAAGCATCCAGGAAGTGAGAAATCAGAGTGGGCTGTCTTGGTGGGCATGGCAGTGTCCTATCAACCTGTCACCCGTAGCTCTTGCTGTGCTCCTTGAGAGCGGGAGCAGAGATGATCACGCTCACAACAGAATCCTAGAAAATGATGGCTTCTTTTTTCACGGTGAGCGTGACGGCTTTATAGATGAAACAAGGTGCCTGCCAAAGAAAATAGGGTTTTTGCTTCTAATTGCAACGGCTTAATAACATAAGGGATGGTGCACAAAACTCTTTAAAATTCTGGGCTGATGCAAACTTGTGCTGGGTCGCTGCCAACTCACCACACCTGCAGCATTTCCCCACTAATATTTCAAAGTGTCAGCCTAAGTGGCCCGAGAGCCGCCTGCAGAACTACGGTAATTGATGAGATAGGCTTAGACCAGCTGAGATAATAGGGCGCCAAGAAGCAGGGGGAAATGTCAACAGCTGGGGTTCATGCCACTAATTTTGTTTTCTTAAAGCTCAACTTCATGGAATGACAAATCCTCCTAAGAGCTCATCTGGAATCATACAGTTACCAGTTCTTTTATTTATTTTTAAATTCATGCGTTCGGTCACAAAATGCATTGCAAATCCGAATCAGAGGTGCAGAGGCCTCCTCCTCCTGCACCTGTGGTGGTGTCGTGCGTGCTGCCCTCGTTTGGGTGAGCCCGACCACAGACACCACATCCTTCTCAGCGCCAAGCTCTGGGCATGGGACGTGGTTAGCGTGTGATACAAAGTCCATTTCCTTTTTTCCTAGCATGATCTCATGACTCGCTTAGACTCTCTGGGGAGGGAAAACAACGTGCTGGCCCTCTCTATGCACCCGCTGTCTCATGGTAAGCCGGCTGGCAAAGGCACGGGACTCTGATCAGGGCAGAGACCATACTGTCTTGTCCTATGATGCGCTCTCAAAGGCGGGTTTGTGCAAGCACACCGTGAATGCCCCTCCTGATCACGAGCTTGAGAATGTAAAGATCCCACCCTCCCTCTCTATTCCCGTCAAGCAGAATGTGTAGAAGAATGTGTAGTTCAGCGTTCAAGGTCAGGGACTCGGCAGGTGGCCACCCTGGGCATCTCCTCTGTAACAAAGAATGTCTGGCCAGCCGGCCTGATCTCCTAGCGCTGCCTCTGCAGGAGGGAGAGGCTAAGAGAGTTGCTAGGCTCAGTTGCTAGGCTATAAAAGCTGATCCCTGCCTGTAGATCTCAGGAGCCTCTTCCGGTCGGCTGCTCCTGGACTCCCAGTACGCGGGTTCCCCCAATAAACTCGTGTCTCCATCCCTGTCTCCAAGTCTTTGGCCTCAGCGGACCATCATCCACCCTTGGCTTAGAGTCTGTTGGGGTGGAGCAGCCCACTCATTCACCACTGGATTTTTAGTCCAAAGTATAGTGTTAGGAATCAGGGAGCTACTCAAAATATAGGAATTCAAAAAACTCACTGAGTCGTTGAACAAATGGAACCAGACATCTAGACTGATGTGTATGCAGCACAAGAATAACAACAGCAATGACAGTATAAAATAATAGGGCAGCGGACACTTACTGAATGAATTCTCTTGTGTCACACACTGTGCAAGTGTGTTTTCACGGACAGGCTCGCTTACTACTCACCACAGCCTTCAGTGATAGGTTCTGTATCGGCTGCATGTTTCCAGTGGAGAAACTGAAGCTTCCAGAAGTTGAGTCAGTTACCCAAAGAGCAGCGAGGCAACGGAGTTCACTGCCTGCATCCTTGTCTTAGCCACTGCAACGTGCTGATTCTTGTGAAGACAAAAGCTTGGCCGATTCTAAGTGATTGTTATCCCTTCTTGATATCTTTGCAAAATATCATACACGGTCATCCATTTTTTTCCTGGGTGTGAGGGCATTTGATGTAATTTCACTACTTATTACAAATTTTGTGTGATTTCACAAACCTTGGTTTGTGAGCATACTTCGTTCTAGAAACACGCTTGTCATCCAAAGCACTTGTATATCAGAGTGAATTTCCCCCTTAAGAAGTAACGGAAACTCAGATGATTCATTCCACAACCCCAAGCTATTCATATATAAATGATTACAATACTGTAATATAATCCAAAATGATAAAATACAAAATATAAAGAAAAATAAACAAATTAGCCTGCACTTCCCTCTGAAAGCCTCCGTGGCTGGGGTGAGGGAGGCAGGAGAGAGGAGGGTTAGTGTGCAGGACGACGGACGTTCATGATCACAAATGAATCACTGCTGTCTATTGGCTCGATGGAATCTTTTCGTGCATGGGGACCATTGTCTACACTCGCACGGATGGTGACTACAGTACAATATTAAAAAACTTGTCATCTACTGTATTTAGTGTAACTGGCAATAAGGTAACAGAGGAAAGGATCTATATCAGCAGGAAGCAAAGCATTCCTAGGCTCACTCTTATATGGAGAAGCAAAGGTCTGTCCATCGGTGCTTGGAAGTGAGAAAACATACACTGGGGCCAGTTGTGGGCACCTTCCAACGTTCTGAAAAGTCACTGATTTCTGCCAAACACCGTAGGCTGAGACTGAGCATCTGAGCCTGGGAGACGGTCACCCACAGTCCTGCAGTGAGAGAGGGAGAGAGAGAAGAACCATTGGCTCAGTTGTGATCATGTGATATTCTCTGTCACATACTATTCGTATCGTAAGACATCGCTCATTTATCAAGTTAAAATTTATCAGAAATGTTTGCTCATCTTGCGGAACACTCACAGAACAAATTACTCACCATCCAAGGTTTTACTGTATTTTAAATTGCGGGGAGAAGTAGAATTCTACCAAAAGAAATAATAGCAGCCATGTCCCAGGAAGAAACTTTAGAGAAACTAGGATCAGCAAAAGAAATGGGGCGGGGGGATCCTCAGGGGTGTTTTAAGTGCCCGTGCCTGAGAAGAGATGCCAGGAATCGATAAAAGTGTATGATCAGAAACAGAGGTGCAGACAAGGGTGGATTAGGGCTTTAAGGGAACCTGTTCTGGAAATACCTTGTCAGAAAACAACAGAGCTTCATTTAATGGCTATTCCTGCAAGAGCTCTCTGTGTTTTGCTTGAATTATTAATACACATAGAAACACTTCAAGGGTGGGGTTCTTGAAACTTTAAATTCAATAAGATCCTGGGAGTTCAGATATTTTATTAAATTTAACTGAAGAGTTTTAACATTGGCAGTTTCTGTTTTGTATTTGAAAACAAAAACACTGTATGTATGTATGTACATACAGACATGTGTATATGCATATGCATGTATATACATACATATGCATCATGTATGCTATACAATATATATGTATGTATATATATTTATATATAACAAAAATTAAAATTAGGCATATTTCCTTTGGCAGGACCTGGGTACAATTATAAAAGAATTATAAAAGGAAGGTTTTTTTTTTTTTTGGTAAGTTTATTTATTTTGAGAGAGGGAGGGAAAGTGCGAATGGGGGAGGGGCACGGGGGAGGTAAGAATCCCAAACAGGCTCTGGATTGCCAGTTGCAGACCCCAGCGTAGGGCTCAAACTCATGAACCATGAGATCATGGCCTGAGCTTAAGTCGGACGCTTAACAAACTGAGCCACCCAAGGTGCCCCCAAAAGAAGGGTTGTTTTTTTAATTAAAGTATAGTTGACATACAATGTTACATTAGTTTCCAACATAGTGTCCGACATAGTGATTCAATAAACCTATAGGGTCATGCTGTGTCACAAATGTAGTGGATACCGTCTGTCACCATACTGCACTATTGACTATACTCCCTGTCTTGTATCTATAAAGGGAGTTTTTAATGCCTTTGTTAATATATTTAAGTTTATGAGATTAGGATATATTAAGTGACTTCTTTTATTGCGAATACAGTAATAGTCAAGAAAGCTATCCTGTTTGTAGTTTGTTACCATCGAATGGTAATGTAATAGCACAGCCTACCAGAGACGAACTTCTGTGTACCTAGTTATCGGTCTACCTACTTCCCTTGCTTTTGGTGAGAAAGTGTGCCAACCTCTTTCTACATAGTCCTGGATAAGTGGTTGCCTTGGGGAGATGAGTTCCACATGGTCTCTCTTAGTTACATATACGTAACACAATCAACTTAGGGAAAATGCTTTGTAGGACTTTTGGTCTAGTTGAGACTTATCAAAAGTTCTTTCTCCTTTTCGTATTTGAAACTATGGCAAAATGATCCTATAGAACGTCGGGAAGGAAAGTTCTTGAGTGGTGCTACCCCCAATCAGTTTGGATCAGGGTGGCTTTGGCTGAGCCGCAGCGACAGTGAAAGATACCAAGATTGCTGAGATGAATTTGTTTTGGAGAAGGGAGATGTCTATGCCAATGGTAGGGGCTAAATATAATAATGTGATGTTTTGAGGGAGATATTTGGCTTCAGCATAACACGTGACTAACTCTAGAAAAAAAAACCTAGCTATAAAGCAGTAGTTATATAATGAGAAGCAATGGTTGAGCTTTGGGGTGTAACTAAATCAAAAGGACCACCCAACAATAAAAATAAAAAATAAAGCCTGGGAATTAAAAATAAAAGCTTTCTATAATTGCTCATTAGTGCCATGAATTTTTTTTTTTTTTGGATTCTCTGGAACTTTCTACATAAATGATAAAGCCTCTAGTTTCCCGCTTGTGTTGCTATCCTGTTGTTGGTTTGTTTGGTTTGGTTTGGTTGTGGTTTTGGTTTTTTAGTTTTTTAGTTTTTTGGGGAGTTTTTTTGTTTGTTGGTTTTGTTTTTTTTGGTTTGGTTTCCCTAAGAACTTCTGAAACTGAATCAGAGGCTTGCAGCTGGGAGTTGGAGACCACTGTTGTCACACTGTGACCCTGTGGATGTGGTGGGAAGGTACTGGGAAGGGAAGCATTCATTCTCTAATCTTGTGATTAAATCTCAGACATTTGTAGTGGAACTATTTCACAGTGGTTACTCTTGCCTGAATGAAGCATGAGGGTATCCTCTGGAATCTTTACCGTCGGTGGGCTCAGGGAGGGAAGGGGTGTGAAAGGTGGGGGCCCTCCTGAGACGAGTTCCTAATCCTCAAGCTGGTTCCACTCAGCCTGGAGTTTTACAGGAGGCGGAGTAGCTTCTCACTCACCTTTTAAATGTTTCTGCCAATTACTGTGTCTGCAGCTTCTGAGCCTGGGCTGGAGTTGTCGCTTTTGGATAGCGGTTTGTCCTGTGACCTCCACTGTCTGCTAACCCGAAGAAAAATTGTTGAATTTTTACTTTCATTTTTCAGCTTTTTTTCTTGTAATGAGTACAGGAATGATGTTTAAGCTCTTCACCCATCAGAGCTAAAACTTTGGCCCACCTTTTCATTTTCTTACGTATGGCTTTGTTAAACAGATGTTCCCGATTTAAAAAAATGTTTATTTACTTTTGAGAAAGAGAGAGAGCAGGGAAGGGGGGGGTGGATATAGAGGATCTGAGCAGGCTCTGCACTGGCAGCAGAGAGCATGATGCGAGGCTCAAACTCACAAACTGTGAGCTCATGACCTGAGCTGGAGTCAGATGCTTAACCTACTGAGCCACCCAAGAGCCCCAAGATGCTCCTGATTTTAATGTAATCTAGTTTTTGACCCTTTCCTTTATGGTGAAAACTTTATTTTGTTTCATTTTTGTTTTTGTTTTAATTTCTTTTTTAAAATTTAAATTGTAGTTAGTTAACATACAGTGCAACATTGATTTCAGGAATAGAATTCAGTGATTCCTCAGTTACATACAACACCCAGTGCTCATCACAAGTGCCCTCCTTAGTACCCATCACCCATCTAGCCCATCCCCCCCCCCACCTTCCTCTCTCAACTCATAGCTCGTTCTCTATCATTAAGAGTCTCTTGTGGTTTGTTTCTTTGTCTTCTCTGCCCTTCCCCCACCACCATCCCATAAGTTCATCTGTTTTGTTTCTTAAATGCCACATATGTGTGAGATAATATATTTGTCTTTCTCTGATTGACTTATTTCACTTAGCATAATACATTCTAGCTCCATCCATGTCATGGCAAATGGCAAGATTTCATTTTTCTTGATGGCAGAGTATTACTCCCTCTCTTGTTACAGTCTTTGTTTTGAAATCTACTTTGTCTGATCTAAGCTTGGCTATTCCAGCTTTCTTTTGATGTCTACTAGCATGATAGAATGGTCTCCAGCCCCTTACTTTCAGTCTGCAGGTGTCTTTAGGTCGAAAATCAATCTCTTATAGGCAGCCTCTAAATGGATCTTGTTTTTTATTTATTCTGATACCCTATAGATTTTGATTGGAACTTTTATGGCAAATACTTTTTATGTTCTCTTTAAGTTCTCTTTAAATATCATGAAGATATTTACCCCTAACTATCTTCTGGCAAACTTCTAGGTTTTACCTTTCACATTTATATCTGTAATTCCCAAAGGAAGCTAGATACACTTGTATTTCCAAAACAATGTTCAACTTTCCCATGTTGATTTATTAAAAAACAATCAAAAGCTTCTTTCCCCTACTCTGTTACTTTTATCCACACATGTGTGTGTCTCTTTCTGGATCCACATTTCCTTGATTCATTTGTATGTTCCTAAGCTGCTACTACACGTACTTGATAACTTTTCGCTTTGGAGTCAACCTGTTGATATGGTTGCATAAATCCTCTAGCTTCTTTATAGCTTTCCACAATCATGTTGAATCATTCTGATCCTTTCTTGTCCCTGTAAATGATAGAATCAGTTTGTAACTTTGTCCAGAAAAAGAGCTGGTGGAGTTTTTATTGAGACTGTAACAGAAAACTATTCATAAATTCAAATCTACATCTAGAAGGATTCACAAGGACATGGCACCCATGTGAAACTGGTAAATTTACAATAGCAATGAGCATGTAGACGTCTAGCTGAGGTACTAGAAAACATCAAGTCAATGAAGTAGGGAATAAACAAAAGGCTAAACCACAAAAAGATTTTTAAAAACATGAAGGAAAAATGAGATGTAGGAGGATGGATCCAAGATGTACAAAATACGTTGAGATGTTTTATAAAAACCAGAGTTGATAGGAGTGATGGAATAAAAAAGCAGAAGAAAGGCTTTCCTAAGCCGCTTGAGAGATTCAGTAGACAATAAATGAATTTGTGAGTGATTTGAAAAAAAATGTAACAAATAAGGATAATGTTGAGAATAATACCAAATTTCAACTCCATCCTTTGTAAGAATCCTTGGATATTAAAAAAACATTTTTTTCATATTATAGATTCAAAGGAAACTTGTGCAGGTCATAAAAATAAGCTCCCTTTAGGCCCCCTTTACTAGTCTAATTCAATATAAATTCGGTAGAGGATAAATATGTAAATCAAATATCCCACCATAAAGAAAAAGAAAACATCAACAATTTCAGGGTTCAAGAGTAAATTTCGAACACAATTATCCGCTCTTATGAAAGTAATCTTAATGAGAACAATATGTGTATTAACATGTTGAGTACAATACAGATTGTGGTCATAGGAAAATGTATACTCTTAAGCGTGCGTATTTCTGTACAAGTAACAATTACAAGTAGATTCAGAACGAGAGTGCCAAGAAAAGCATGAATAACGTTGACATTTAAAATGAGAAACTAGTGATGAGGTTCATATATTAAAAAAATATTCAGTACATGAGAAAAAGAGGTAAAAGTGAAAAAAATGCTCAGGTATGCTAAGATGGATATGATAGTTTTAAAATATGTGACAAATCGATTTAGTACAGAATAAAATTATGATTAAATATCTGTAAATCTTTCTCTAAGAAATGTAAAAATATCAGCGACAAGATTAGTTTTCTTAAATGACTTATCCCTAGTACTACAAGAAATGACTCAAAATATTAGCAAACTTAATGGACATTTATGGAAGATATTCAAATTATCAGACTTTGGCTATTCTTCAGGACCACATGATTTTATAGTTGTACTTAAAGATCTTTTAAGGATCACATAATTCATACAAAATTCTCTAAGACGTAGATAAAAGAGGAAGTTTTCTTGTGGGAATTAATCAGGTTAAGTAACTCACTCAATCTTAAGTGTGTAGTAATGTCCTAAGAAAACTATTATAAATAAAACATTAACATTTTCAGTGATAAACTTGCATAATAGGGTTTAGAAGATGATATTCAAAGCAGAACCTCTTTGGTATCTAATTCAAATGCAGTGGAATTTTAAATATTAATCTTATGAGCAGAACTTTGGGACTTCTAGGAAAACAGAGCACATAGATTATATGAAATCATTACATTTAAGACTGGTGATGCCTGGGGGCGCAGTCAGTTAAACATCCGACTTTGGCTCAGCTCATGATCTCATGGTTCGTGGGTTTGAGCCCCACATCGGGCTCTGTGCTGACAGCTCAGAGCTTGGAGCCTGCTTCCGATTCTGTGTCTCCCTCTCTCTCTGCACCTCCCCTACTCATGCTCTGCTTCTCTCAGTCTCAATAATAAATAAACATTTAAAAGATTTTTTTAAAAAAGAGTGTGATCCCTAATTACCTTTGTTCTTTGGATATCAAACTGTTATTATCACTGTTCAGTTCTGGATTTCATTTTCTATAACCCAAGTGTTTCTTGGTTTCTCCTGGAGTATGGCTAGTTAAATAGCTGGCCAAATATTCATGTAACTATCGCCTTAAAAAGTATGCTGTACGTCTCCACTTAGTATATGAAGTGTGGTCAGTAATACGGATTTGGATCAAGGATGTCCAAGACTCTTTTGGATTTTCTAGTGGGGAGGGTGCTCATGTGCTTTCATATAATGTCTGCGAAGACTGATATTTCACCTTCCCCTTCACTCTTGGTTTGAGTTTCCCCTCCCCCATACCCTGTATAGATAACACTCCAGTCCTGTTCTAATCCACGCAGGGCAGGTCCTGGCTTAGAGGGGTCTGAACCTTATACAGTTTGAGTATCCTTCTTCAAGAGAAAGAGCACAACATGACAGACTTAGACATAAGAACAAATGTTTACTTGTAGTGACAAACGAAATCACCTTGAGTTAGAATTGGAAAGGGCTGATAAATATTACAAACATCCCACATAGTTTTGGCTTATATCAGACTGGGTTTCTTGGAAACAGACCTGAAGATTAGGCTTTTCCTATAAGTGATTTAAATGAGGTATTGCCTCCAGGGAAGAGGAGGAGGCCAAGGATATGCAGATTTCAGGCAGAGGCCCCAGAAGATAAATGCCCTGATCTCACAGGTATCCTGGCCAGCCACCTCGGGATCTGGGTGCCCCTACCCAGGCCAGTCAGAAATCGGTTGACTTCTCGGATCAGGCAGCTCCGGCTCTCCACACCAAAGAGAAGCAATGCACAGAATGGCACAATGGAATCTGAAGAAATGGGGAAGGGGGCTTGACATGATCTGCCACTTGGTTCCCTCTCTGGTGAGCTTTGTTTCTTCTCCACTACCCAAACTGTGTGTGTGTGTGTGTGTGTGTGTGTGTGTGTGTGTGAGCAGCAGAATCAGGGTTGGCATCTCTGCACCAAATGAGGTGACACAGGTTTTAGGAAGGGATGTTCCCAAAGCCATTCGTGGTCTTAGACTTAGTGGTGCTTTAACCATTGGCGGGAGTGGCTGCGCACCAAATAAATGTATCCCCCTAAAACCAAACTAAGTGCATTCCTGGGTGTGCTTTCACTCAACAGGGGTCCCCAAGAGAGAGGGGCTTCAGATGTACCCTACACAGGTACGGATGTGATGAAGGGAAGTTGGAATGTAAAATGGTGGGCGTCTTCGTAGATTTCAGTTAGAAGAGCTTATTTCTACAAATTTTACAAAAGCAAGTGCTGATGAGGATGCTTTTCTAGGACCCCCTCACCCCCAGATTCTTAGAAAAGGCCCATAAATCTGAGGTGTCCTGAGGCTTCATCTTCACTAGCTTCATCATGTATCTACCTATGATTTCATGCTACTTTTTACGGCCCACCCAGGACATTTCTTTCTAACTTCAAGTGGAGCCAAAGTACTTTATTTGGTTGGTGTGAGATTAATAAGAAAGAAAAGTGCTGAGAAAGTTCACACCTCAACACTAGACACTCAGTTCTCCCCCTTCCTGGTTACGTCATGAACATTTTTTTTTGTTCCCTTGTAACTGTGACCAAAATTCCAGGAATCTTCTTTGCCTGTTGGCCTCTGTCAACTCAGGTTTACATCTGATAAATCCTCAAGTTGAGCTGTTTTCTGACCTGATGCTTCAGGCTCATCTTTAATCTAATTATTTATATTAATGTAAAGTATTATATGACAACCTCTGCTCTCATGTGATGAAGATGTGGCTCAGAACCTGAATTATGAAACATCCTCCCACATCCCTTCTGGTTGAGAAAAAGTGCAGAGGTGACTAGGAGGACAAGAACGAGCAGTGTTTCCGTTACATACTAAGCTGCAGTCTGACATTTGGACTTCGACCACTCACCCAGTAGCTCCTAAGTATGTAATTTGTATAATTTATATATAAATGTGTATAATTTCCTAACCTGGCTAACTATTACTCATTCTTCAGAACTCAAAAACTTGCATTTGTCACTCTAGGGATCTTTTCCTGATTGTTCAGGTGAAGTGAACAAATACATACCCACACATCATATATACTCACAAATCATCGTTTATGCATATACTTACATAGCATCCATTCTTTGATTGTCTGCTCATGTGTAGAAATTGACCTCTTTGAAGTTAAGACAACATTTTTAAAAAATGGTTATTTATTTTTGAGAGGGTGTGAGAGGGTGAGGGGCAGACAATGGCGACAGAGGATCTAAAGCAGGCTCCTCACTGATAGGAATGAGCCCGATGTGGGGCTCGAACTCATGAACTGTGAGATCATGACCTGAGCCAAAGTCAGATGCTCAAATGACTGAGCCACCCAGGTGCCCCAAGACTGCATTTTATTTAGTTCAATCTCTGCACTCAGCACAGTGGTAGACACAAAGTAAGATCTTGGGGCTCCTGGGTGGCTCAGTCGATTAAGCATCTGCCTTTGGCTCAGGTCATAATCTCATGGTTTGTGGGCTCGGGCCCCGCATTGGGCTCTGCGCTGACAGGTTGGAGCCTGGAGCCTGTTTCGGATTCTGTCCCTTTCTTTCTGCCCCTCCCTGCTCATGCTCTGTCTCTCTCTCTCAAAAATAAATGAACATTAAAAAAAATATTTAAAAAAGCAAAGTAAAATCTCAAAAATTTTAAGATTTGACTGATGAATTAATGCAGGAGTTTTTGACTGGTAGAGATTTTTATCTTTTAGGAAACATTTTGGCAACTTCTGAAGACCTTTTTGGTTGTTAAAACCGGGACTGCTACTGGAATGTGGTGGGGGGAGGCCAGAGATGCTACCAAATAGCCTACAATGCACGGGGGAACAGCACCCCAATAAAGGCTGGAAATCCTTGGGTGAAATGGACAAGTGAATCTCCTTCACATTCAATAATAAATCAAATGTGTTTTTATGTCATAAAGAACAATGATGCAGCTTTCATACCTGGACCTCAAGAGTACAATATGTCTCCCCATTTTTGCTCCTAAACAAACTTTTCATTTGTTCTTTAAGAGAGAAAACTCAGTGGTTTCATAATTTGAGAATTTTGGAATATTCAGCATCAATACAAGTCTTCATAATCATTTCAAGTAAACTGAAGCATAAAGGAGACAGTGACCGTTTTTGCCCAAATCCTTTTTATCAGCCTGGTCTAATACGTTGGAATTGAGGATGCTGTTGAGTAAGAGCATCATGTCTCATTTTAACAGGTGCACAAGTGATGCCCCCATATTCATTTTCTACAGCCAAATCCAGGATCAGCCTCCAACCAGTGACTCCTGAGAAGAAGTGCACACCTCACATTGCATTAAATCTGTTGCGTTGGCCATGTAAGCCTAGATAGGCTCTTCATTTTGGCTCCCATCCATCCCTTGGCTTTGGACTTACTTAATATGTGCCGTTTGCTAATTGGTCTTCTACTGTCTTTAACTCATTTCCACTGGTAGGAAGACAAATACAGAGCCTTTATTCTTGAATTAATGAAAACAATGCCTCCCGCCAAAGTCCTTTGGTTACAGTTGCAAATACAGAAAGAAAATATGACACAACATGCATCTCATGTAGCTAAAATTAGCTTCCAATTTCAAGTAACGTTACAGAATAAATTAATTAGAGTTCAGTGCTTGCCTGTGTACATGTTATTAGTAATTGCCCAGTGGTCTCTCTACAACAGTTTGTACTTTAGAAATAATTGAAAAAAATGTTTTCATTTATTCAATGAAAAAAAATTTTTAAACATTCTTGGAACACAAAGTGGTTTCTTTTAAAAAGGACATGGAAGACAAAAGAACTCGAGATTTTACTTTGAGAGGATCATAGAATAATACATAGCAATTTTGTAACCAAGAAACAAATAATGGCCATGAACATGGTCTCTGGCATAACTGACTATAATGTGTGTGTACGTGTGTTCGTCTTCTGTTGCTAATAGATACACATAGATGGATAGACAGAGAAGAATAGAAATAAAATACATATGTGTAAATACAAATAAATATTCGGGGGAACACACACATATTTACCTTCAGCACACACAGTTTATTCTCCTGGTAATTAAGCTAATTCACGCTCACTGTAAAAATTTTGAAAACACCAAATGAAACTATGCAAACTATAAAACAACAACAACAACAACAAAAACCCAAAAGCAAATGGCACATGAAACTAATCTAACCACTGAGCAAAGAGCACTGTTGGCCGTTCATTATATTTCCTTAGTATTTATTCTATGCACTTGTTTCTGCAGTAAAATGCATAAATGCATTTATGTTTATTTTGTTATAAGAAACATACTCTGTATGCAATTTATTATGCTGACTTTTTCCACTTTTTATATTATGAGCAATTTGTCAATTCATTAATTTCTAAACATGATTTTTAGTAGATACATAATGTTACATGCTACGGCTATCTTATAGTACAAAACTTTGTGCTGGAAACTTGGCAATTTTTTTTCACTTTTTATCATTGGAAACAGTACTATAATTATGAATTTACATAAAAATTTTTTAAAGTTTATTTACTTTTGGAAGAGTGAGAGATAGAGCACAAGCAGGGGAGGGGTAGAGTGAGAGGGAGACACAGAATCTGAAGCAATTTCCAGGCTCTGAGCTGTCAGCACAGAGCCTGATGCGGGGCTCGAACCCATGAGCCATCAGATCATGACCTGAGCTGAAGTCAGATGCTCAACCTATTGAGCCACCTAGGGGCTCCCATAAAATTTCTTTACATGTAAATCCATTTTGAAATTGGGATTACGCTAAGGTTTATATCCTGATTTTTATGAGAATGCATTGTATTATAAGCATTTTGCCAATTCATAAAATATTATTTAAAATTTGGCATTTAATGACCACATAATATTTCATGATATGAATGTACAAAAGTTACATTAAATATTTATACATTTGAAATTTTATATTATTTGTAATTTATTGATAATATAAATATGGAAAATATTATACATGACGCACTTTATATTTCTCTGATTATTACCTTAGGACAGGGTTACAAAATGACATTACTGGCCAAAGGTATAACCATGTACAAGGCTCTTTGTGTATGTCAGATAATTTCCCACTAACTAGGGTATTTTTTAATTTTCATCATTAGCACTTAAAACATTTATCCTTACTACTGAAAACACTGCAATTAATGCCAAAAAATAAACTGACCATTTAATAAAGTATAATGTTGTTGTATTTACCTTACATCCTTTCTTTGATCACCAATGAAAATTTGATCTGTTTTCACTTTTAAAAAACAATTTTCCACTTTTCTATTGGGATTAGACAGTTTGTATGCTTTATCAGTGGAAAACTTATTCTTAAACATTTCTGAAAATCTTGGATTTAATTTGTTTCTATTAATATATTAAGGGTTTTCTTTCTGGAGTGATCAGAGTGATATTTATTTACCATATTTTACTATTTCCTTCTCTTTCCTCACCTATGCATGAGGAAAACTGTGTCCAGACTCAGTGGTTAGCAACAGACAAGGCAATTGGATTACCTTGATTCAGTTCACTGTCAACTATGCAAGATTACAGAAGAGTTTCCTAGAAATTCTAGGCAGCATAATTTCTGCTGTATCCAAGCAAAACAAAGCGGAGTAGCATCTAGTATTCATCTAGAGTGGGTAATAGGTGCTACCTGCTTTTCCCAGAAATTGGAAGTCTTAGAAGCAGCTAGACAGACGACATTTAAAAAGTGTCATGGAGGCACCTGGGTGGCTCAGTCAGTTAAACATCTGACCGCGGCTCAGGTCATGATCCCCAGTTCTTGGGTTCAAACCCCATCTTGGGCTCTGTGCTAGCAGCTCAGAACCTGGAACCTGCTTCAGATTCTGTGTCTCCCTCTCTCTCTGCCCCTCCCCTGCTCGCACTGTGTCTCTCTCTCTCTCTCTCTCAAAAATGAATAAACATTAAACAATATTTTTTTAAGTGGCATGGAATCTGTTTCTCTCTGTAATCATGGTGATTTGCCTGCTTGGGAAATAATGATCAGCATCTTCCAAAGGTATGTCTAGAGCCATTCTGTTGGACTGAACATATTCCATCATCTCTTTAACCTTTTCAAGTAGTATAAATGGGTCCCTGCAGTGGGAGAATTGAAAATTCCAGTCATGGGGCACCTGGGTAGCTCAGTCGGTTAAGCATCCGGCTTCAGCTCAGGTCATGATCTCACAGTTTGTGGGTTCGAGCCCCATGTCATTGGGCTCTGTGCTGATAGCTCAGAGCATGGAGTCTGCTTCAGATTCTGTATCTCTGTCTCTCTATGACCCTCCCTGCTTGTGCTGTCTCTCAAAAATAAATTTTAAAAAAAGAAAATTCCAATCACTATAGATGTTACAGAGGAAAACTACAAAGTATCATGGAGTTGAATATTTCCTAATGCAATCTTTCTCAAAGGTTGGCCTTTTGTTCATCTAGCCCAGTAAAAAGGAAAACCTAGTGCTATGCTTACCTGTACCATTGCATTTACATACCATTCTTGAAATGAAGAAAAAAAGAGTGAGAATAGATTAGTGATTGCCAGGGGTTAGCAAGGGTCAAGGATGGAGTAGGAGTAGAGAGAAGTTGGTGAAGTTATCCAAGGGTGACATTAGGGGACACCGATCTCAGAACTGCTCTGTAATTATATAATTGGCTGTAATTGTATAATTTTGTCTAAAAATTAAAACATAAATAAAACATCCTATTTTTTTGCATTATCACAATTCTTAACAATATTTAGGCAAGATCTTAATAGATCTTAGTCCTTTTTTGTTTATTTTTTTATTTTTTTATTCTGAGAAAGAGAGCACACATATGGGGTCAAGTTGAGAGGTGCAGAGAGAGAGAGGAAGGGAGGATCCCAAGCAGGCTCTGTGCTGTCACTGCAAATCCAAACAGGGAGCTTGATCTCACGAACCCAAGTGTGAGATTAGGACCTGAGATAAAATCAAGAGTTGGCCACTTAGCCAACTGAACCACCCAAGTGCCCCTTGATAAATTTTAGTCCTATTTCATAATATAAAGAGCTATCAAATTGTTCTGTTATCATACACTGTGAAAATGTGGTTCCTAAGGGCACCTGGTGACTCAGTTGGATGAGCATCTAACTTTGGCTCAGGTCATGATCTTGCAGTTCATGAGTTCTAGCTCCGCATCTGGGAGGGAATGCAAGGCCTGGCGTTCTGCTGGGTGCCAGCTCTGGACTTCTGAGTAAACCACAGGCATGGGGGAGATACCGAGAATCTGCCTACCAAATCTGTCCTTTCTCTGTCGAAGGAAAAACTTGTTTCAGGGTCAGCTGCCCGTCATTTTGTCAGGTTAGTCCTATAAGTTAGATAAATTAGTAGGAAATCCTCCAGGACTCTGGTAACATGCTGGCTGTCCGTCTTGGGTTTTGGTGTTATCTTTTCTGTGGCTTTGAAGAGTTTGTAAGGGAAACTGGGAGAGCTTCAGGGATGGACTGCTGGCCAAAGACCGTATCAGAAGTTAAAAAGCTGCTCATTGCTTTTCAAATTTTATACAATGCCTTTTTTTCTTTTAATGTAAATTCAAGTTTGTTAACATATAGTGTAGTCTTGGTTTCAGGAGTAGAACCCAGTGATTCATCATTTACATATAAGACCCAGTGCCCATCCCAGCAAGTGTCCTCCTTAGTGCCCATCCCCCATGTAGCCCATCCCCCCACCCAACACCCCTCTGACAACCCTCAGTTTGTTTCTGTTTTTAAGAGTGTCTTATGGTTTACCTCCCTCTCTGTTTTTATCTTATTTTTCCTTCCCTTCCCCTATGTTCATCTGCTGTGTTTCTTAAATTCCACATAAGAGTAAATTATATGTTATTTGTCTTTCTCTGATTGACTTATTTTGCTTAGAATAATACACTCTAGTTCCAACCACATTGTGGCAAATGGCAAGATTTCATTCTTTTTCATCAGCGAGTAGTATTCCGTTGTGTGTATGAATGTGTAAAGAATATCTTCTTTATACATTCATCACTCAATGGACATCTGGCAGGAAAGAGTATCCAGTGGACAAAAGACAGTCTCTTCAATACATCGTGCTGTGAAAACGGGACAGTGACATGCAAAAGAATGAAGCTAGACCACTTTCTTACACTATACCCAAAAATAAACTCAAGAGGGGGAGGGGGAGGGGAGGTGGTGGTAATGGAGGAGGGCACTTGTGGGGAAGAGCACTGGGTGTTATATGGAAACCAATTTGACAATAAACTATTTTAAAAAACAAAACAAAAATAAACTCAAAATGGATGAAAGACCTAAACGTGATACAGGAAACCATCAAAATCCTAAGGGAGAAAACAGGCAGCAACTTCTTTGACCTTGGCCGCAACAACTTCTTCCTTGGCATGACTGCGGAGGCAAGGGAAACAAAAGCAAAAATGAACTTTTGTAACCTCATCAAGATAAAAAAGCTTCTGTACAGTGAAGAAAACAATCAACAAAACTAAATGACAATCAAAAGAATAGGAGAAGAGATTTGCAAGTAACATATCAGATAAAAGGTTAGTATCCAAAAATCTGTAAAGAACTTAGAAACTCAATGCCCAAAAATATATTCCAATGAAGAAATGGCCAAAAGACATAAGCAGGCAGTTTTCCAAAGAGGACATCCAGATGGCTGACAGACACATGAAAAAATGCTCAACATCATTCATCATCAGGGAAATACAAATCAAAACCACAATGAGATACCACCTCACACCTCTCAGAATGGCTTAAATTAACAACTCATGATGTCTTTTGACCAGAGAAGATTTTTGGTTTTGGTGCCATAAGTTATACTGATTTTCCCTTGTGATTCTTTATGTTATTTTTAGGAAAATCATACTGATGTTGCTATATAGCTTCTAAAACACTAAGACTATTCCTATTTTTATATTTAACACACCTGTGTTCCAAATATCCATGTTGTCTTTATTTGGTGAAGAGTTGACATGAACTTCATTTGAGCCCCCCCCCACCGCCTGTTTTTTTCAAAATTGACTTGTCTTCTCTGCAATATGTGGAGTATTTATTTTGAACTAATCTGTGATGCCAAATGTATTGTTTATTAAATTCTTTTATCTGTTTCTGAGCTATCAATAGTTGTTCATGCCACACTGTTTTCATTGTTATATTTTGTGATACATGTTATCAACACAGGAAGTTTACTTAGTATCATTCTCTTGCATAGTTTCCTTGAATATTCTTTTTTAAAGTTTATTTTAACTTTTTTTGAGAGAGAGAATGTCTCTGTGTGTGTGTGTGTGTGTGTGTGTGTGTGAGAGAGAGAGAGAGAGAGACAGAGACAGAGACAGAGAGAGACAGAGAGGGAGATAGAGAATCCCAAGCAGGCTCTACCCTGTCAGTGCAGAGCCGGATGTGGGGCTTGATCCCACAAACTGTGAGATCATGACCTGAGCTGAAACCAAGAGTCGGATGCTTAACTGACTGAGCCACCCAGGCGCCCCTCCTTGAATATTCTTATTCATTTACTCTGATAAACTTATGAGTTACCTTAAGAATATTCCACTCAGTTTTTAATTGGATCATATTAAACCCACACGCTGATTTAGAAAGAACCATTATTTTTTGCAATATTCAGCCTTAATATTCAGACCTATCATATATTTCTCCATTTATTCAAGTTTTCTTTTATAGTCCTCAGTAAAGTTTTATGATTTCTTCAGAGCAATATGGTAATTACTTGTTATGGTTATTCCTAGGAAATTGTTGTATTTTTCTGGCTATTTTAAATAGAGTCCAAGTGTATCGTCCCGAAGGTTATTGATTTAAATATATGATATTTCTGAGAATACATTTAGTTTTCCATTTCCACTGATGATGAGTGAGAGGCCTAAACTGCATTGAAAATATTGCAGTTTGGACAGTTTGAAGAAGTTCCTGACTATAGTGTTGATTACACAGTCCCCGCACACCAGAAGCCTTCAGTCAATTCAGAGAGAAAATAGTTACCTTTGAGTGCATCACATGAAACATTTCTCATTAGTACATATTGTTATTTAAAATGTATTTCTAGTTAAACACTTTTGACTGTATTTATATTTCTCTACAGACGGTGTCCCAAAGGGAGTATATTTTTACTCGTATTGTTGAATCTACACATTATAAAGAAAAAGCACCAAAATTTCCCAGAATAGGGAAATTCAGTACATAATTGACTCAGGATGCCACTCGGCAGTTTCTGAATTTATCCCAAGTTTCTTTCTTTCTAGCTCATGTTGACTAACGGAACCGTGGACTCTAGGGTTTATGCTGCCAAAAAGGAACCTTTGTAGACCAGGCTTTTCAATGTACTGTCTTTTTGTCTTGGAAATCTCAGAGTAGCAGGTTGATGTGCAGGGACTGACATAAGAGAATATTAATTGTTGATGGCTCCCAAGGAAATAAATTATCAATTGTATCTGAATATCTCTGTTCTTCCTCTAAAATAACAATAATGTAGCTCAGGTTTCTGTGTAATCTGATAGGATGCTGTAAATCCAGCCAATACTTGTCAGGGGCTTGCAGCATCTTTAAAATCACAGATCTTAATAAAGGCTTTGTCAGGACCCAAGGTAAGTGAATTTGTTTCAAGTATCAAAGAGAATTACATTTCCTTTTTGTCTCTGTAGAGCCAGGCTAAAAACAAAGGGAGAATTAACTTGGGAAGTGAATTACTTAATACTGAGTTTGAATAAAAATCCTAGCAATATGGCCTAAATACTTTTTTGTTAACCCGTTAAGGACATTAAGCTAGTTTTAAGCAAAGTGAAAAATCAAATTTAAAATTAGTGATGAAATGTGAATTTTTGCATCAAGGAATTTAATTTATTATATTCAAAGCAGACACCAAACTTGAAAACTATACTCTTTTAATATAAACATTAAACATTTTTCTTGAGGAACACCATCCTGAAGACAAAACTTTCCTTCTCTTCCAAGAGCAGAGCTGATTTGTCTTGAAGGGGGAAAGGGAGCACCATCATCTATTCTTTCTCACTCTCCTCTTCTGCGGCTATTAGATGTTCTTGCCACTTTGCAGCAAAGAGGGAGGAAAGAGGAAATGACTAAACCTTCCTCCACCTCCCCGCACCAGGTTGGTTTTTCCAGCTTCTTAGCCTTGTAAGGAACTGTCCACATGGACCTTTATACTTTATCCATCAGTTATAGGTTAAATTGTGCCCCACCCCCCGCCGCTCCGCAAATGTATGTTGAAGTCCTAACCTTCACCTCATAATGTGATCTTAAAAATAGGCCCTTAGTGGGGCGCCTGGGTGGCTCAGTTGGTTAAGTGTCTGACTTCGGCTCAGGTCATGATCTCACGGTTCATGGGTTTGAGTCCCGCATCGGGCTCTGTACTGACAGCTCAGAGCCCGGAGCCTGCTTCGGATTCTGTGTCTCCCTCTCTCTCTCTGCCCCTCCCCTGATCACACTGTCTTTCTCTGACTCTCAAAAATAAAGAAATGTTTAAAAATTTTTTAAAAAATAGACCCTTAGAGAGATAATCAAGTTAAAAATAAGATCATCAGGTGGCCCCTAATACAACAAGACTGGCATCTTTATAAAAAGGGGGCATTTGGACACAGAGTCAGACCTGCACAGAAGGAAGAGGAGGTGAAGACAGGAGAATACTATGTAAAAGTGAAGATGGATTTTGGAGTGATGCGTGCACAAGTCAAGGAATTACAAAATTTGCCAGCAAATCACCAGAAGGTAGGAGAGGGGTGTGGATCAGATTCTTTGTCACAGCATGCAAAGCAACCAACCTGTGGACAGCTTGGCATTGGACTTCTGGCCTCCAGGACTGTGAGATAATAAATTGCCATTGTTTGATCCACACAATTGTGGGACTTCGTTAAGGCAACCCCAGGAACCTAAGACACCATCCAAAATGCCAGATCTTTTGTAAGGGTAGGTCTTTTGAAAACCCTACAAAAAATTGTCCCCATGCTTGTTCTCTGACATGAGTATCCTGGCCTGAGTGTGACCTCTTTGACCACTCCCTAACCCCTGTAGGACAGCTCCGATCTTCTGAGATTCCTTGACTGGGTGATGGCCCTTTTGGTAGGGTACCAGAAAGAGGGCTTACATCCAAAGACCTTCCTCCGTCAATGTTCACCATTCCCTTGGAAAATTCTATCACATAAGATATTGAGAATGTAGCTTCTCCACTGGTAAGCATCCATCCAACCAGGGAAGAAATTGCTGATCCTTCACTCTTGAAGCCATTCTTGATCTTTAAAAGTGATTATTTTGAACCACCTTGCCATTGAAAGGGTCAGTGGCTCCTTCCTCCTCAGAAGGGTGTGAGGATAGTCTACTTAGGAGCACTGCATTCTCCTGGTCTTCTCAGTCCTTCCATTGTGTTGACTTGGGGTTAGGAAACTGAGGTCAGTGGCAGGACCACACTGGCTCTTGCATAGGTCCTAGAGTCATCTGTGAAATGTCTGACTCCAACTTCTAGAAGTTTTTGAACCTAAAATATGTGCTTAGCTCCATTTGCCCTCGGTTTTAGCCACAGTTCTAAAACAAAAGGAAAGATGCCACTCAGTATCTTGTTATATATGGATGGTGATTTTGCTATTAAAGTATTTTCTTGTTTTCACTTTCTGTTCTTGTCACTCTTTTGAACGTACCTTGCCTATGTCTGAAGGTACAGAGGGTTTTTTAGACATCTTAAAAATAATAGGTCATTTGATGTTGTTGGATTGAAGAGATACCTACAACAGTGAACCATCAAACAAAAATATTTCAATTTTTTTGCCTCATTCTGACCTCTACTATCGGCATGTGTCGTGCATTAGTGCTGTTCCTCCAGTATTTCTGGATCTCTGTCTTCTGGGTCTATGATAATATAGCACTTGCTTGGCCCTTTGAAGTCTTCCATGGCCTTGCGACTTCCTTTGGCCAACGAAAATGTGACACTGTCATTTCGGGGTGGAAGATTTAAGAACCAGTATATGATCTACAAACATGATTTGTTCTCTGTCATGACATCTGGCAATCTCAAGATGACGGAAGTTCTATCAGCTTGGGTCCTGGAGTAAGGACAGTGCAGAACGAACTTCCAGCTCACCAGCAAAGGCTGCATATGCGTGTAAGACCAAGGAAGAGGCCTGGTCTTCTCAGACACTGAAGGATTTTGGTCATTTTGTTACCATGAAATGAACTGCCCTATTCTACTAGTATAATCGTAGTCTCTTAGACTAGAGACACCCCCTCTTTCCTGATTTTTTTTCTTTTTATACTCAATAAACCAATGATTCTGAATACAATCCATATACCTAACTTCTCCCTTCTGCTCCGGAACACATAAAAAAACATCTAGTCATTTCAATACTCATAACACCACAGTGTAACCTATCTAAATACGAATTCTTGATTATGTGCTCCCCAACGTGCTCATCTGCAGCAGTCTCCATTTGATGAGTGTACTCATCTACCCAATTGTCTGTTCACTCTATCAGCAAATACCATTGAGTCTGTCTTCAAAAATATACCCAGTTCCCACATACTTCTCATGGTCTCCAGCACTACCATCCCAATGTAAGCCGCCATTAACTCATAACTGGACTTCAGTAATCACCTGCCGAATACTTTCCTGTTGAAGTCTCCCACCTGCTGCTACATAACAATGAGTACCACCGGTCTTTTCTTTCTTTTAAAAAACTTTTTTAATGTTTGTTTATTTTTGAGAGAGAGAGAGAACACGGGAGAAGGAGGGGCAGAGAGAGGGAGACACAGAATCCAAAGCAGGCTATAGGCTCTGAGCTGTCAGCACAGAGCCCGAGGTGGGGCTTGAACCCACAAGATATGAGATCATGACCTGAGCTGAAGTCGGACACTTAACTGACTGAGCCACCCAGGTGCTCCCCCTGTCTTTTCTTCAAAATATAAAGCAGATCATGTCAGTCTTCCAATGGATTCTCATTAAACTAAAAATAAAATGCAAAATCCGTTTGGTGATATATAAGGATTAACAGAATATAGCCCTGTTTCCTGCGACATATTCCCTAATTTGCTGTGTTATAAGCAACCGACCCACACTCTTCTTCCAACTCGTGAAGTACGTGCCTGTCTTAGGGCCTTTGTAGTTCTTGTCCCCCGAACCTAAAACAGTTTTTTGTCTTAGTGCCTCACTTTATTTTGATCTAAACTCAAGCATCAACTTTTGAAAGACCTTCTCTGATTAGCCAATAAAATTATCACACTCTTCCACTCTCTACATCATTTTAGTCTGATTTAGTTATTGTACAACCATTACCTGACATTATATAATATATCGATTAATTTTTTTATGTTCCATTTCCATGTAATCTGTATGAGGTCATGATCTTTGTCTCCATTACTTATGGTTGTATTTCCATTGCCAAGGATGGTACCGATGCAATATAAAAACAATAAATATCTGATTATTGATAGAATAATGAATAAGTGGGCCAATGGATGGGAAAGAAGATAAACATAACTATTCTCCCTCATGAGGACTCACAATATAATAAACATGGGTAAATAATTATGATCAACCATATAATAAGACGATAGTCTTTTTTCTTTAGAGGGAGGAATGTCAGAGGGGGAGAGAGAGAAAGAGAGAGAGAGAGAGAATCCCAAGGAGGCTCCATACTCAGCATGGAGCTCACTCAGGGCCAGATCCCGTGACCCTGGGATCATGACCTGAGCCAAAATCAAGAGTCGGGCGCTCAACCGACTGAGCCACCCAGGTGCCCCAAGACTATATTTTTAGGTATTACATTTACACATAATTTCTGTCCCATATAATCTTTATTATCCCCAAATTCACAATGGCATTAGTCCTTTCAGCCTAACACCAAACAGTGGATACAGTTGCTCAGCTTTGAGCATCACATATTTATTATTGTAAACAATATCACACCAACCAATAGTACATGAGAGAACAGTATACGGTTTACTGAATCACTGAAAGGCACACATTCCTGTAATTACAACCTAAGTCATGAAATGCAAAAAAAATAGTGCTGTCATTCCCCCCCCCCCATTAGATAACAATTGAAAACAATTGCAGATTTGATTTTTTTAATAGTATGTTTTGTATAGGGAATATCCCACTATGGTCAGATAGTGAACTTGTCAATTGAAGGCAGAGCAGAGTAAGGCAATGGAAGGTGAGGACGGAGTCTCAGAAAGGAAGGGGGTGGAGAGGACAGACCTCCAGCTCTGTCGTGAATTCCTCCCTCATCTCTAGAGGATCTTTGGAACACACATGCACAAGAAGAGTAGGGGAAAATGAATGAATTGGAGTGACATTTGAGCTTCATCCTCAGAGACAGAATTTGCCATGTGAATCCTACCTAGGCAAACGCCCTTTAACACAAAACATCAACAGCCTTTCAAGAAAACAGCGAAGTCCAGAGTCTCACCATGTGTGGGTTGTAATTCAAAATTGCTTGCCATACCCTGTACCAAGGAAATAAAAGTGAAGACATTCAGCTGAAATTAACCTGAAACTGACCCAGATGTGGTGTTTTGGAAAAGGGTAATGAAACCTATTATAGCTTCGTTTAATAGCAAGTCAACGAGTCGGCTGATGAATGAAAAGATAAGAAATATTAGCAGAGAAACAGAGTCATAAAAAACAACCATATGGAAATTCTAAACCTGAAAAATGCAATATCTGAAATTTAAAAAAAAAGGAATGGCTTAGCAGAAGAATGGAGATTAAAAAAAAAAAAAGGAAACAGACGTTGGACTGGAAATAGTATGCCGTTGAATGTGAACTTGAAAACAGGTAAATTGTAATTCTCTACATTCTCAGTAAAACTTAATATTGCTTTTATTTTTATTTGTAAGCTTCTGCAGGTATGTGACAGCATCTCCTGGTGGCTGTAATTTGAATTTCCCTGATGGCTAGTGAGGTTGAAAAGAAACTTTCCTGGGCATACTTGCCATTCACACATTCTCTTTGATGAAGTGTCTGTTCCGGTCTTATGCCCATTTTCTAAGTGGATAGTTTGGCTTCTTACTTTTAGAGTTTATATTCTGGGTACAAGCCCTTTGTTGTAGATGTTACCACCACCCCCCCCCCCCGCCCCCAAGGCAAGCTGGTCTGAATTAGCCAATGAACAATTGGTGGAAGTAGCAATATGTATCTTTCTTTTTGAGGGCTGTTTTGCATGTAGAATATTTAGGTGGTTATTTTCTTTCCACACTTCACATATATTATGCCGAATGGCATCAGGCTTTTCACATACATATACAAAACTGTAATTTCTTAATTTTTTTTTGGCAAAAAGAGTTTTCAGGGTGTTGGTATCAAGTGGCAGAATCCAGAAAAGTAACATTTCCTTCGTTGATTTGTTTCCTCCCGGATTTATCACTAACTCCTTCTACTGTACCACACCAATTTCTCAGGAAAGGCTTCCTGAGCCCTAAGCTAGGCACTACTTACTAAATATTCCATGTGAAGAGCGGGAAGATTAACAACTTAAAACTATGACACTTTTAAAAGCCTCCATGCTCTTTTATTTCTTCATCTGATCCTTTTTGCTTGATTTCTGCATCTGATGCGCTTTGCTCTTGAAACACACTTGCCAGTTTGCATTTGCTTTTTCTCCCTTTCTGCTTTCTTCTTTCCAAACTCCCTTGTTTTTCTGAGATCACACCGCCTCCCTCGTGAATCCTCAGTGTGGAAAGGGTGATTCACACCCGTTTTCTACAGAAATTGGCATGTGGCAAAACTATTGTTTTGCTGCCGCTGATAATGTCATCAGGAAAAGCTTATACGCCACCTGGCATCAGACTGTCCCCGCCCTGACGTGTGTGCCCTCCGCTTCAGACCCTGTAGGTGCTGTGAGTCATGGAGCGACTCTCGGGTGTGCCCCGAAAAGAGCAGCGGAGAAAAGGCAGGCCCAGGACACCATCTGAAGGTCCTTGAAGCACTTTGTCCTTGGACTTCCCGGAGCAGGTGCCCCCCACCCATATGCAGCGGGAGGAGGTCTTCCCCACCCTCCGCCAAGTCTGTGCCTTATTTGCTCTCGATGAGATCTCTTTGCAGAGCATCTCAGGTCATTGCTTTTGCTTCCCTTTTGTTCTCAAAGGGCATTTAAAACAAAGCTCAGTATTCAGGCTGAGTGCTGCACGCTTGGGGAGAGGAGGGCAGTGTGCGCAAATACAGCCGGCTCCTTATTTTCATGAAAGTTCACCGCAAAAAAAAAAAAAAATTAAGCAGTCTTATTTTATAGACCTTTTATTCTTTTTCTTTTAAGAGACACGCTCCCTTATTAGCTTATCATATTCATGGAGCGCTCACGTATGTTTAACGTTGTGCTTTTAGAGCTCAGTTCATTTAAACAAGTACTGATCAGTCACTTTTATATGCCCCGTATCACTGTGCATTTATGCTGAGGAGGACACCAAGGCCATGGGCGGTGTGAAAGCCATCCTCAAATGGCTACGTTGGGAGAATTGGGGAAGACCTCTCGCCACGCATGACACAATCAGGTGGCACGTTCCTGAGTCCAGAACACAAGTGCCAGAGGAAGCATACACTTTTTAATGAATAAAGCATATGGTGAGTGCGGCTCAGCGGTCACACAGGGAGGAGATCGCTGACTGTGAGTGTGGTGGGCTTCCTGGAGGAGTAAAATAAATAGATAAATAAAAGAGGGGCACCTGGGTGGTTCAGTTGGTTGGGCATCAGCCTCTTGATTTTGGCTCAGATCATGATCTCACGGTTTATGGGTTCAAGCCCCATGTCGGGCTTGGTGCTGACAGCGGAGCCTGCTTGGGAGTCGCTCTCCTTCCCTCTTTCTGGCCCTCCCCCACTCGTGCTTGTTCACTCTCTTAAAATAAATAAATAAACTTTTAAAAAAATTAAAAAGAGGGACAGGTGGGTGGCTCAGTCAGTTAAGTGTCCAACTTCGGCTCAGGTCATGATCTCACGGTTTGTGAGTTCGAGCCCAGAGTTGAGCTCTGCGCTAATAGCTCGGAGCCTGTAACCTGCTTTGGATTCTGTGTCTCCCTCTCTGCCCCTCCCCTGCTCACACTCTGTGTCTCTTTCTCTCTAAAAATAAATAAACATTAAAAAAGTTTTATTTAATTTTAAAAAAGAAATAAACTCTTACCTGCAAGGGGGAAGATATAGGATGGATCTTGGAAAATAAATTAGGATAATGGAAAATGCATTGATAATTTTATTTTGGTTATTACACGTGTATTTTTGGCAAATGAGAACACGAATATATCAGAGTTACGTAGATAGAAGTTTAAGCAAATAGGAACCTATTTTTAAGATATAATAAGAGGTCTAGAGAAAGTCCATCTAAAGCTGGTGAAATGACCCCATGATATTTTGAAGGGCCTAAGACCCTTCAGTCTTTCTGTTTTGTGTATGGCTTTCATTCTCTTTTCCCCTGCCTCATCCTCTCAAAATGGCTGCTCACCCTCCAGCCTCATATTTCCACTGTCGTGGGTGGTATGACGCCCTGCTTAGCTTGCCTTGTGGGAGTGGAGGCTGGGATGGAGGCCGGAAATGGAGGCCGGGGGCAGAAGTGGAGGCCGGAGTGGAGGCCCGAATGGAGGCCTGGAGTGGAGGCCTGAGTGGAGGCCAGGAGCGGAGGCCAGGAGTGAAGGCCGGGAGTGGAGGCTGGGCATGGAGGCCGGGAGTGTGGCAGACAGGCAGCCGTTAGCTGGCGGCCCCCTTCAGGACCGGCCTCAGCCCAGGGTCACGCCTGAGATGGGCTGGTGGGTCATCCAGCTATTGCCTGACACAGGGATGGAGCTTCTGTGCAACGTGGAATGATCCCGAAAGGTCATCTTGGCTTCGCTGCTCCTTGTCGTTTCATCTGCGTCTTCTGTCGACCTGACCTTGACGCTTCCCATCCTCCTCCACCCACTTCTGCTTCCTTCCCTTTTACAAGTTTTGATATTGCGAGAGCTCCTAATAATAGTTCTCCCGCTGCTCTCTTCACGGGGTCTGCTGGCTGAGTAACCCAAGCTTTGACACATTTTGAGCAGAGATCAGCTTGAAATAATAGGAAATAAAACACGGTGCCCATCTTAGGAAGGCCACGTTTATGTGAGACGCCCAGGAGAAATGTGATGTGTTCTCATTGACACAAGGGTGTTTCTTGGCTGCCTTTAGCTTCATGAGACTGAGAGTGTGCACTTGGGGCTGAGTCCGTGACTTTCCCAAACAAAATATGAGATGATCTTCCTCTACCAAAAACCCCTCAGAAGGCATCTGCAGTGGTGAGAACTGAGTCACTATTAACAGTCAGGGGGGCGCCTGGGTGGCTCGGTCAGTTGAGCATCTGGCTTCGGCTCAGGTCATGATCTCACAGTTTATGGGTTTGAGCCCCACATCGGGCTCTATGCTGACTGCTCAGAGCCTGGAGCCTGCTTCCGATTCTGTGTCTCCCTCTCTCTCTGACCCTCCCCTGCTCACACTGTCTCTCTCTGTCTCTCAAAAATAAATAAAAAACATTAAAAAAAAAATCAGGCAGGCTGAAAATGTCATTTTTATCTGGGCACATTGTTTCCACAAGTAAAAATCAGGATTCTGTTAATGAGAATGAAGGCAAGAATGAGGACTGGGTAGGAAAGTATCATTATCTGCCGCATATAACCATGATGATGTTGAGAACGGATACATTGTGCTATGCAGACTTATATATACCAGGACATTGGATTTTCTCAATAACTCTATTATTAAACCCATGCAGGGGGCACCTGAGTGGCTCAGTCAGTTAAGCATCTGACCAGCTCAGGTCACGATCTCACAGTTCATGGGTTTGAGCCCCGCATCAGGCTCTGTGCTGACAGCTCAGAACCTGAAGCCAGCCTCATAGTCTGTATCTCCCTCTCTCTCTGCCCCTCCCTTACTTGTGCTCTGTCTCTCTCTCTCAAAAATAAATAAATAAATAATCTTAAAAAAATTTTTTTTAAAGAAGTGATGGGATCTACGGGACTCATGAAGCATTGTTTACATATGAACATTAATACATAACTTATATTGTTTTCTTTCTTTGATAGGACTCAGTTTATATAACTCTGTAGATGTTTTCTGTCAATCATTTTCCTGCTTATTTCTGAGATATGGGCATTATTATTAAATGCATTGAGCAGATGAGTAAACTGAGGCTTACCAGGACGAAGTTAATTCCTTGAGGCCACACAGCTGCCCAGAGGCAGCACTGGGATTGGACCCACATCTGTCTGAACTTTTCGCACCCTCTATTCAGCACTTTGTTCTTCAGATCCTCTGCTCTGGTTAAGAGATGCCAGCTTCAGGCTACCAGTATTCTGTAAGAAACTCAGAAATTTGTGTCCTTAATATATGCCAGGACTTAGGCTTGATGGTGGGTGTAGAACTGAAAATCATCTGTTTATTCTTGAAGAGTGCATTCAAGTAGGAACCAACAGAAATGCAAATACCAAGTAAGATACAAGGTGATTGGTGCTTTAATAGCAATACATAAAAGCTTTTGGGTAAGGAAAGAACATTTAAGTCTACCTAAGATCACAGGCAACTCAGAGCCCGAAATCAAGTAATTTCGGGGCTTTCATAAGACATCATTTTAGGTCTTGAGAACCCTTTAAGGCATAACTCCTCTCTGTGTTTTGATGAATATTCACTCTGAGTAAAGAGAGGAAATGCTAGTATGAGCAGAATTGCTATGTTACTATGGCTACATAATAAATGACAAGATTCATTTTGCTCATGGGTCTACAATTTCAGGAGGACTCAGGGCCGAGAGGGTGTCTCTGCTCCACTCAGCAGCGGGTTGGCTGAATCAAAGGCTGGGCTTGGAATATCTGAAGCCAGGCCCTTTCACACATCCGGTTTTGAGGCTGGCTCCTGGCTGAAACTTTAGCTGGGATTGTCAGTATCTAGGCACAGGGCTTCCACATAACACAGTGCCCGGGTTCCAAAGGAGGGTGTTGGGGAGAGGGGGGAAGGGATAGGGAGGGAGAGAGAAGAAGAGAGAGAGCAGGGGAGAAAAAGGGGAGGGAGCAAAAGGTAGGGTGAAAGGGAAGGAAAGCAAGGGAGGGAGGGGTCAGTTCCTATCACACCCATAGTAGACTTGGTCGGAGCAATCATAAGACCCTGATTCAAGGAGAGGAAGAATGGATGGCAGCCCTCAGTGGGAGAGCCACCAGTCACAGTGCAGGATGAACAAGTGGAATGCAACACAATCTTCTCCGGAAATACAACCTGCCACATTCTGCCTTCTGGTCCCAGCACCTCACATCCCTTACCCATGCAGAAGCACGCTGCCGCTCTCCCCCAGGACCCTCAAGTCCCTCCCCTCTGGGCCTTGGACTCGAAGCTCAAAGTCTAAGATGCTGTTATCTCAGTCAGGTTCTGATGTAGCTGCGGCCCTTCACGTGTGATTCCTCACCATTATTTGAGCACAGTTCTCTTGTTCTCTATCCCTGTGAACTGCAGAGGACTTGCCACCCCTCCTGTGTGCCCAGGATGCACACATGGGGTAACCACTATAGATACCCCTCATTCCAAAATGGGACAGGGCCATGAAAGGAACAGAAGACTGGTCCATAGTAATTCTGAAATCTAGCCAGATGATGTTGGAAGTTCTACGATTAACATACCATCCTATGGCCTGGAGACAATTTTCCATGGCTCCTGGGTCCTCCTTGTGGGCTCCGGATGGCTCACTCAGTGAGCTTTCATTTCTGTAAGAAGTCCATGGCACCTGCATATTGATAGTTTTCCGAGACCGCTTTCTTTCTCCCTGTGGTAGTTTGGTAGTTCACGATCTTCGTTTCATTCTGTGCTGTCTCTCTGTCACTTTTTGTCCTCCTTGGTCATGTTTTTGCAAATAAGCTCTTATTAAAAACCCCTGAATTTCCTGTGAATTGTATTAGGTGTACTTTGTTAGTAAAAAGCCAGCTCTGACAATCAAGATCAGCCTTTCTCTACCTTGAACTTCCCGAAAGACGGCCAGGGAGCAGCACACCATCTGATCCTTGGAAGTCTCATTGCTTTAGTAGAGAGAATCTGCTTTCAAGACCCTCATCTGTGGCCTCAAGAAAGGATTTTGTAATTACATTCTTGCTTCATCTTTAGACCTTGCTTCTTGTCAGTGTCTTGGACTTTATCTTTGCCCAGAAGTCATTCTTCACTTTAGCATTGTTTGCCATCAAAGGAGGCTGAACATGAGAAATAGTTTTTGTTATTTGTGAACTCAAAAATTCTTGGTTTCTCTATGTTTTATTGTTGAACTTAGCTTACGTGCTGCTACAGGCAGTGGGAAGAAGCCAGGGGGTCCTTGCAGCAGTCTGCCTAGAAAGTCTCCTTACCTGGACTGCCCAGCGCCTCAGGTGCATTTTCCGTTTTCTGTATTACTTTAGGCGAGGCCTCACGTCCTGCCACTAAGGAGGGTCCCTTTGCTCTAACTTCCAGTAATATTTTCTTCATGCTAGTCAAATGCCTCACTTTCTCTGAAGCCCTCACGGCAAGCGTGGCCTGGCTCCTGCTAACAACCTCTTCATGACGCTTCCTCTTACAGCCCCGTCTTAAAGTCATCACTATGTGTTTCCATTTGGTGTGGCAGACCCCCACCGGAGCTACCAAATCTGTTCTGGTTCCTCTGGCTGAGGCACACACTGCCTCAAAACTCCGTGGCTTACAACTATGAAAATCTTCGTTCTGCCGAAGAATCTTGTAATGTGTGCAAGGCTCCGTCATGCATCGGGCAGTCTACACTCCACCCAGCTGACATGTTCACGCGTGACCTCTCCATGTATTCTGGATTCCTTATGATATTGCTGTGGCTGGGGTGTGCAGGCAGGCACACAGAGAAAGAGAGGAGGAGGAAGACAGAGACAGAGAGAGACAGAGAGATAAAGGTAGAAGAAAGAGGCCAGGTGGGAGGAGGGAGAGACAAGAGTTAGAGTCAGAGAGAGGGGACACAGGGACACTGTCTCCACAGTATACCCTAGCTCAGAAGTCACAGAGCATTGTTTCTACCACATTCTATTGGTCAAAGTAATAACAGACCTTAGAGCAATGTCCAGGGAAGGGACCATACACCTTGACTCTTGGTTAAAAGAGAGACAGTTGCATTTCAGGAAGAGTATATGGGATAAAACAGACATGTCTATGGAACTGTGACTGGAAATTTGCAAAATGCAAGTTATGATGTGGATGTCGCCAGAAATATAGGAAAGGCTATATATTTGGGGATTATTTTAAAAATCAAATAGAGGGGAGCTCAGTAAGTTGAGCACTTGACTTTGACTCAGGTCATGAACTCATGATTTGTGGATTCGAGCCCCATGTTGGGCTCTGTGCTGACGGCTCAGAGCCTGGACGCTGCTTCGGATTCTGTGTGTGTATGTCTATCTCTTTGAGTCCCTCCTCCACTCATACTCTCTCTCTTTCTCTCTCTCAAAATAAATAAATAAACATTAAATATTTAAAAAAAATAAAAATCAAATAGAGGGGAGTGTAATTCCTATGCCACCATCTACAACCTGTGTGATGTTGACCAGATGAAATAATGCTTTTGCTTCAGTTTCTTTGCCTGAGACTCGTCTTATTTTGGGGTCATGGGCAATCTTCTCTTATTTCTCTTCCCTTTCATTTCCTCCCTCTTGTTGGGGTAATTGTTTCCTGCCTCAGGGGGTAACCACTCACAGCTGTTAGAAGAGGTCTGGGAAGACAATCACTTGCTTACGGGATCATAAAGAGTCACCCTCCAGGGAACTTGAGATGTGAGTACAGAAACAAGAGACTAGCAAAGCAGATTGAACAGAGGCATTTCAGGGGCGGGAAGAATGCAGACATTATCGATGAATCCTTGACCAATGAGTTAGCCTTCCAAACACCGGTCACCCAACTTTACCCTTTGTTCTGTAAGGTAGTAAGTAATATTTCAGAAAGTTCCCTTTCAGGCTGACCTAAGCTAGAATTGGTTTTAATTGCTACCTACCCAGACCAAAGCAGATAATACACCCTACCTCATGGTCGTAATCATTAAGTGTGAATCAATGGATGTGAATTGCTGGACACACTGTAAGGATTTTAAAAGTGGTCTAGGGGCGCCTGGGTGGCTCAGTCGGTTAAGCCTCCGACTTCGGCTCAGGTCAGATCTCACGTTCGTGGGTTCGAGCCCCACGTCAGGCTCTGTGCTGACAGCCAGCTCAGAGCCTGGAGCCTGCTTCCAGTTCTGTGTCTCTTTCTCTCTCTGCCCCTCCCCCTCTCATGTTCTGTCTCTCTCAGTATCAAAAATAAATAAAAAACATTAAAAAAAATAAAAATAAAATAAAAAATAAAACTGGTCTATTATTAGTTTTTTAAGTAAACTCTACCCCCAATGTGGGGTTTGAACTCACAACCCCAAAATCAAGAGTCACATGTTCTATGAACTGAGCCAGCCAGGCATCCTGGTAATTTATTATTAATAGCAATTTATCAACAGTGAGTATGAGGTTTGCCCCCTACACTTTATTCCTTCCATATTTTAGCAGCCAATTTGTGGGATGGTCAGTGAGAAGCAGCCAGAGAGCCCTCATAAGTGGCCTGTGGCCATCATGGGCTACATTCCATCTCTCCATGTGGTCATTGTTCAGGGCCACCTCTCATCAAGAAGGACCTGAGTCTGTGGGTCAAGTGGACTTCTGTTCCCAGCACAACTGCTTTTTAATCCCTGGTCTATGCCACTCAATCCAGCTGCTGTCTCTGTGGACAGTCTTTTCTGTAGGAAGATGTTCTATATTTGAAAGTAGTTTTACATATAGCCTGCAACCCTTCCTTTTCAATGGGTTTGGTAGATGAGTCTCACCTCCTTCTGCATTTTCCACAATTTTAAGCAATTAGCCGTCCCCCTACTCATGGTAGTGTACAGTCCTGCTGAGTTCAGGAGAGCAAGGCTCTGTGTCACTGGGCTGACTCATGGGTTCCTCAGTATTTTTGATCACTTCTGACACTCGTGGAGGTGGTTTCTAACAAGGCAGCCATCATTTTACCCATTGGAAGAGTCTAGAAATGTCGTGAGTATTTCATTGGATAGGGTGATGTGTGAGTATCATTCTTTATTAGGAAAATAGGCAGAACACTCATTATCAAGGGATATTGCCACAGGATCAGCAATGAGAGAGAAAATAAAAGTTCTTAGGGAAGTAGCAGAGCTTCAGGCCAATTCCAGTTTAGGAGGATGCAACGCAATGTGTATTACTAAAATGTAACATTATTCATGTAAATGTGATCTATTGGACAAGCTATGAACCCTCTGCATCTGTCTTTGCACAAGGTGTTAGGAGGATAATTATAATATCCACCTTGTAGGACTCAATGACATCATGCATTTCAAATGATTAGCGCATTGCTTAAACATAGGAGACATTTGTTAAATATTTTTGATTATTTTATTATTTCACTTCTTACAAGTGAGGGAGGGAAGCCATTTTAAAGCAGACCCTGAGAGAGACTAAAGAGAAAAGAAAAGAATTCTGGAGATGAGCGCACGGGTTTGAGCCCTGGCTTTGGACGTGGACCACAGAGGACATAACTGAACTTAATTTGAACATCAGTTTCCTTATCAGTCAAATTCAGATGAAACAGAAATTCGCACCTCTCCTGCCTGGTTGGATCACATGGTAGGCATTTAATATGTTTTTAGTTATTTCATTGTAGCCATACAGGAGCTCAGTCTTATTTATTTATGTGACCTTGTGTAAGTCACTCCTCTGGTCACACATTGTTCACCTACAGAATGGGAAGCTTGGACTGTGTTGCCTACAATATTCCTTCAAAGCCTGAGAATGTAAAACTATGTTCAGAAGCAATATTAAAGTCCAATCATTCATTCAGTCATATTTATTGGATGGCTCTCTATGCCAAACAGTGTACCAGGTTCTGAGGCTAAAGAATTTTTTTCTAAATATGTAGCCCCTGCCCTCAAAGATCTCAGACTATTTGAGACACACACACACACACACACACACACACACACACACAGACTATTAGAAAATAACTGGGGCGCCTGGGGGGCTGAGTCAGTTAAGCATCCAACTTTGGCTCAGGTTATGATCTCAAGACTTGTGAGTTCGAGCTTCACGTTGGGCTCTGTGCTGACAGCTCAGAGCCTGGAGCCTGCTTCAGATTCATTCTCTCTCTCTCTCTCTCTCTCTTTCTCTCTCTCTCTCTCTCTCTCTCTCTCTCTCAAAAATAAATAACAAACATTAAAAGAATTTTTAAAAAATGCCAGTTAAGCATCTGACTTCGGCTCAGGTCATGATCTTATGGTTCGTGGGTTCGAGCCCCACGTCAGGCTCTGTGCTGACAGCTAGCTCAGAGCCTGGAGCCTGTCTTCAGATTCTGTGTCTCCCTCTCTCTCTGAGCCTCCCCTACTCAAGCTGTCTCTCTGTCTCTCTCAAAAATAAAAACATTAAAAAAAAGAAAAAGAAAAGAAGCTAGAAGGGAGGTGATAGAAATATGTTTATAGTATTATGAGAACACAGAAAGGGAGACCACCTACCCCTTCCCAAAGGAGGTGAGATTTTCTTTCCTAGAAGACATGAACCCTAAAGGGTGCCTAAAATTGAGGGGGCAATGGCATATATGTTGGGTGTAGAAGGGGCAGTGAGGCATTCTCTAATACTAAGGTGAAAAATATCATGACTTCTGATTTATAACCACTCATCTGTGGACATGACCAGGAAAGAGCCATGGCTGAAAATGTCAGCAGGATCAAATCTTGGTGAACCTCGCTTGGTGAACACAATGGGCTCTTACTATCTTCGTTGGTGCTGGGTAGGCACATGGCATCGAACAGGAAACACGTTATTATGCTTAAGATCACAGGTTTTGTTGGTACAAGCATTGTGGTGATAGGCAGTTTACAGTAATAGACATCTGTCATTTGTGAGTACTTATAATCTTGGAATACTGGATGGCCTCTGACTATGGTATATTCTAGACTCTGATGCTGAAGTCTTATGCAAGTGACTTCCTGAACATTTGGACCATGGTCCCAATGGCATTCTATGGATGTCTTGACTTACTCCATCCCCTATTGGCTGCAGGACCCACAGACTAATGTTTTGTTCTCCATTCTGACAACTTGATTGACATTCTACTTCAACCTCCTTGCTGGGGTCACCCTTCTCTGCCATTCAGTATTTTCCCTGTATGAGAGCCAAAATCAACTTGGGAGATTTATACCTTAGGGTGTTGCTATGCCTGGCCAAGGTCCTTGTGAAGTGACAGCACCTTGATTGGTGTGAATTGGTTTGTAAGGTGTTTTCCAATCAGAACCATTTAGGAAGCAGGGCAGGGGTGCTCTCTCCTTCTCAGTTACTATTAAGCTTAGCCATGTGACTTTCTTTAGAAACCACCTTTGGCGGGTTAGTAAAGGACAGATTTGAAATATGTCACATTTAAAATGGAGGTGGTCTTGTCCGATGTGGGTGGGAAACGGAAAGATGGTGCTTGCCTGGGGATGCCCCCAAGTCTATTGGCACCATGGGTGAAGAGATGCCAGGATTTGGGGAGGAGATGGGCAGATCTCCTTCCCAGATGGTCACATGGAGAGATGAAGAAGTTCATATATATATTTTGGGTTTCTGATATGACTTGGTTTCTGATAGGCCCTCTGACCACTGTTCCTTTGTTTTTCTGAATTCAATTTTATTTACCTCCTATGAAATGTAGATAATTTAAGCTTAAAAAATAATCAGAGAAATAAGATGGCAATAGAAAACATGTTGGGCTCCCGATCAATTCTTGAATACTACCTTAAAGTTGATTAAAGAATAATACTACTATTAAGTTGTCTTTATCCAGTTTGGATAGAGCTTTGAGCCACTGACAAATGAAAAGGACTAAGCTTGCTGTGCTGACTTGGCTAACTTCTGAATCCCATAATCTGGGATTCCTATATAAAGGAGTTATATATCCATGTAGGTGATTATATCATTTAGTGATTTCCTAAGAGAAGTTGAGTTACTATTCTTATCAGTCAGTAGTTCTCCTTCTTTATAGTCTAACTTTCAGAGCCTGATCTCCTCATGCAATCTGTGACATTTGTGTTTTTTCTGGTAGCCCCATTTTACACACTCTGTCAATGAACCCAACAGGAGAGAATGCCAGAAAATTGGAATAGGAAAACCAGACATTTATTGAGCACCTACAGCTGCCGCCAGATGTTAGGATGAGTCACCTTGTTTGAGCCACACAGTCCGAGCGCTTAGGTAACATTATCATCCTGTTTTTAAAGCTGAGGACATGAGTTTCAGGAGCAAACTTCCCACACCACAGGTGACTTTGTGGTTGAGATAGGATTGCGCCCAAAGGGAGCTGAATCTTTAATTCAAATGTGCAGTTTCTACTCTGTATTTTCATTTTTTTTAAATTTATAAATGACTTATGTTTTTATTTTGAGGATTGACTGACATGTTTAATGACTTTGCCTGGGGACCCACTCTGTCCTTTTGAATAATCTGGTCACAAGATGTGAACAGCTATTCGCAGATTTTTTCTTCTTCTCAAATGAACGGAGAACACGTGTTATGTGCAGGATCTCCCAGACATCCCTGTGAGGCAGAGCCGCCCAGGATGGGGTCTTTTTCAAAGATCCCATTCGCCAAGTTCCACCAAATGAGGCTTGGGCACCTTAGTCTTCTGCAAGTCCAGATTATTCATTTAAAAAAAATTAATGTTTATTTATTTTTGAGAGAGAGAGGAGAGAGAGAGAGAAGGGCAGAGGAGATGCAGAATCCGAAGCAGGTTTCTGCTGTGCTGACAGCTCAGAGCCTGACATAGGGCTCGAACTCACGAACCGTGAGATCACCACCTGAGCTGAAGTCAGATGCACAATCAACTAAGCCACCCAGATGCCCCCAGATTCTTCATTTTAAAACATCCCTCACTGTTAAAACACACTACGACGAGAAAAATTGCTACAGGATTTGGTACAGGGTACAAACGCAGAAATGTTTGCTGAATGAATAAAAGAATGAACAAATTATCCAGACTATAATCTCTAGCACATAAACTGCAGTTCTATAAACAACCAGCATTTAAATTCTAACTTGAGTTAGTTTGTTACTTCTTGCTAAATTATCAGAGAGGAGGAGCCCTTTGTAAGTAAAATAAGTACAATAGGTATAGTGTGATAAGTATAGTAGTTTAACAGCTACAGCCAACTGGTTCCTATTCATTTTACCCTCCTTGCCTATCTCTGGGGCCAATACTGTTCATTAGTTTCATATAAACATTCTTGCAGAGGCTCTCTCTGGCCCTTCCCCAACAACCCTCATCGGGCTTTCTTACTTTGCCCTATTTAATTCCGCCTTCATATTTACTACACTTTGAACTCTTTTTTTAAACATTTTTAAAGTTCATTTATTTATTTTGAGAGAGACAGAGTTAGCCTGCTTGGGGAAGGGCAGAGAGAGGGAGAGAGAAAGTCCAAGTCCCAAGCAGGTTCTGCGCTGCCAGTACCGAACCCAACAGGGGCTCGAACTCACAGGAGATCATGACCTGAGCTGAAACCAAGAGTCAGATGCTTATCTGACTGAGCCACGCAGGTGTCCCAGACTTTTTTTTTTAATTTGAGAAAGAGAGAGAGAGAAAGAGAGAGAGAGCAAGAACATGCATGAGCATGTGAGCAGGGGAAGGGCGGAAGACACGAGAGAAAAAAATCCCAAGCAGGCTCCACACTCCGTGCGGAGCCTGATGGTGGCCTTGATCCCACTACCCTGGGGTCAGGACCTGAGCCGAAATCAAGAGTGGATCTTTCGCCAGACTGAGCTACCCACGTGCCCCTACGTTCTGAACTCTCTTGACAGTTTCCTGATCGGTCTGTCTCTCCTGCTCTGGCATGAAAGCCTCGCAGGACCAGACCAGCTCCGTCATCCTTTTGTATCTGCAGAAACTCGTCGGGGAATCCGTGAACCGTCTGTGTTGCTGGACTGACGCATCTGAATCTAGAAATCCTTTGTATTGACACTGTCACAGGACCCTCGGAGAAAAGTGAAAAGTTAAGTCACACCTATGACTAACTGCCGTTTTGACGATCTGATGAGCCTCACGTCTTGTGTGAATTTATCTTGAACTTTTCCACCACTTTTCAAATATCTTCCCACAACAGGCCTTCATGCATACCAGATCTCCCAGTGCAGATGTTAGCATAATTTTGGAATAAAGTTTCCTCCCCCCAAATGTCAACTTCACTAGTGGCGTGTGCCATCTGGGGGAGCAGCTGGAGGAAGGAAAACAGAGACTGGATGGGGTTCGGCTCAAACTCTCCATCATTTGGGGATCAAATAGCCGTCTCTTTGTTTTCAGGAATCTAAACAGCAAGTGTGCGGGGAAGGTTTTAGGGGAGACGCCCAGACACGGAGAAACAGGATATCCAATTGCCAAGACAGGTGGTAGACTAATTTTGAAAAAAAGGGGAAAAAAAACAGGTAAAACGCCATATTACTAAGTAAATCCTTGCAGTCTGTTGAGCAGCTAATCCCAGGAAAGGAAAAAAATAAAAGCCGGCGATTCCCAAGCATCGCAGTGTTTGCAACAGAAATTTCTGTCTAATTTATATCACGTGTGTAACCACAGGTGCGGTGAAGGTTTAATGTATTTTTGAAGTGTTCCGGCGCCCTCGCCAACAATCCAACAGCTGCAGTTAGAGATGTGTCTTGTCTCCGGTGTCAGAGGAGAAGACGCATTGTCACCCGAGACAAGCAATAGATATTTGCATTCTCTCTTTTTTTTTCCCCGGCCTTGGTTTATTTTCCTATCCTTTCTTCCTCCCTTTCTCCCTTTAATCATCTCTAACTTTAATTTTATTTTCCTTTTATTAAGAAGACTGAACTGGGAGGACCTGGGGGGCTCAGTCAACTAAGCGTCCAACTCTTGATTTTGACTCAGGTCATGATCTCAAGGTCCGTGGGTTCAAGCCTGCTGTTGGGCTGTGTGCTGGTAGTCACAGCCTTCTTGGGATTCTCTCTCTCTCTCCCTCTCTCTCTGCCCCTACCACACTCATGCTCTCTGTCTCAAAATAAATAAGTAAAATTTAAAAATTAAAACAAAAAGAAGACGGAATTCTTCAGGATGTTAAACCACCACTGCCTGAACACCACCGTAAGACGCAGGACGAAATCACCAGATGTCAGAGATGCCACACCGGAGGCACAGAGGAGAGAGGACTGTCACTGGGCCAGCAGCGATTAGTTCTTTTATTAGACTGAATGCAGTTTTCAACTTACCTGCTAGATTTCATAAGAACTGCGTTACTTAAAATGATGAGAGAGGCTTTCGCCAGCACTTTTGGAGGGAGGAAGAAACGAAGCATCTGCAGACTGCTTTGAAAGTGACAATGACATGTCTTCTCCGTCTTTGCCCCTTGTTTTGACCTCAGAACTGGAATCCGCAAAATGAAGTGGATTGGCATGTAAAGAAAGGAGATTTGGGCTTTCTTCTATTTTGTGATCTTGGGCAGGTTGATAAACCTCTTGACTCTCAGTTTCCTGATCTGTGAAATGAAGGAGATTTGGGCTCCTTGTACCAAGAATGTTCTTCTTTATCAATCAATTTTTTTTTTCCTGGTTCTTTGATAAACATGCTTAACAGGGGTAGGAATAAATGAACTTCATGTGCCAGGCCCAGTTCTAAGCACTTAACATATTTCAGCTTCCTTTAACCTCACAACCAACCTGGCTGGACATCAGTTAATATCTTCATTTTCAGTCTGAGAAAATGTGAAGCATAGAAAGGTTATGAAACCTACCCAAGATTGCTTCAGAATGGAGACAGAATTGGAACCGTGGCCATCTAGAACCAAGTACTTGGTTCTCTTACTGCTTTGCCAGGAGCTGAGTTCGGGTATTGTTACCCCTCCTGAGCTTCTGCACACAGTAGTTGTTTCATCCCAAGGAGATTACTGTCCGTGCCTCACTTTCTCTGTCGGTAAGAGATTATCATGGTACTTTACTCAAGGCTGTTTGGAGGAACTGAATGAATGGCAGTGTCATATTAGTCAGGAAAGGTTGGTTTATGGTTAAGTAAAAACTCAACTTCCAAACTTCAATGGCTTAAGACCACAAAGACTTTTGTGACCGTGCCTCAAGCCCAGTGCAGTTTGTAGGGTTTCTGCTCCATTTGGTAACTCAGGGACTCAGGCTAATGGAGGATCTAACGGTGAAAGAATCATGTGGAGGAGAGGAGGAGGGAGTTGAAGAGTTGCCTGTTTTCATTGCCCGGTCTGCATGTGACCCAACCCCCAGCCATCGGTCAGAAGGAGACGTGCGGCTTTGCCTCACTGGAAGTGCAGAACGGGCATGAAGGTCCTTCATGAGGCTCTGGGCTCAGTTACCACTCAGTAAAAGTTGCTATTGCAGTGATCAGCCTTAGTTATAATCAAAGCATTAACAGAATTTTATCAGCTATAAACGGGCATTTAAAAATAGATGCTGTAATTTGGAGGGCTCAGTTTGGTAACGTTTTAAGAGGTGTTGAAGTGTATGGAGAGTAAGGAGAATGATAGGAGATGATTTTTGAACCTCAACAGGTAAAGTGTTCATTTTTCCTAAGTCACGGGACAATCTGAAATAATTGCTTACGTAGTTTACCAACCCTTATTTAGTCACCCCCTGGTGCTTCTATCTGTTTACACTCACCTATTCATAAACAATAAAACGTTGGCTGTCATCGAAGGAACAGCGTGCTCATTTCATTGGCTGATAACATATAAATCATCTAAACCCCTTTATGCCCCATCAGCTCATTTATAAGGTACTGCCCTTTATTATGACAGATTTTATGATATTTTGTGATGACCAGTCATGGAGAGAAAAAGGTTTAATGCACTGACATCTAATTTTATTATCTCTGGTACCTATTCATTTTTTAGAGGCATTTCTTGACTTTGTGCCAGTTTGAGCATGAAGCTTTAAAAACTCATGATGATGACAGGGTCGGGAATTAAACCTTTAAATCAGGACGGGATTAGAAAGACAAATCACAAAGAGGTTTCCGTCATTTCGCGTCCGTGCAGCAAGTTAATAAGTGGTTCTCATGGGATAGAAAGCGCATCACCCAGCCTGTTCCGGGTAAGTTGTACGTGTGTTCGGGGCCATTTCTGGGTTGGATGGTGTGTTGTTCACAGGGGCCCAAGATAAGGGAAGGGAACGAACATGTATTGAGTGCTTGCTGTATCCAAAGGATCATGTTGGAGGTTTTTACTTACGTTACCTCACTTTATCTTCAGAAAGTACTGTGAGGGAGTTAACGATGGTCCATGTTAAGATGTGAAAAATTTTTAAAGTGGCAGAACAACGAGGAAAATTTAAACTTGCTTCCCATGCTGGCTTTCTCTTCCAAATACCTGCTGGCTTTTGCTTTACATCTGCTGTTCCCTCCCTTTTTTTTTAATTTTAATGTTTATTTATATTTGAGAAAGAGAGAGAGAGACAATGCATGAGCAGGGGAGGGGCAGAGAGATACGAAGACAGAATCTGAAGCAGACTCCAGGCTCCGAGCTGTCAGCACAGAGCCCAACGTGGGGCTCGAACTCACAAGCCACGAGAACATGACCTGAGCCAAAGTCGGACGCTTAACTGAATGAGCCCCCCAGGCGCCCCAACATCTGCTCTTCCCTCTGGCTGGAATGGTCTTTGGCCAGATTTTGCATAACTAGCGTCATCTCATCATTTAGCTCAATACAAATTCCTTGGGTTTAGGAAGGGATCTTGCCCGTGAAAAGCCTCCCTCCTTTACCGCTGCTGTGTTTGTTGCTGCGCACATGCGCATCCCATAACGAGACAGGACTCTGTTCCGTATGCGCTTATTGGGTATTATTTCTTTCTGTTTCCATGAAGGTGTAAGCTTCTCAGGGCTGGGGCTTGTATATCTTACTCACTTTTTTATCTCCGGAGCTTAGAAGAATTTCTGGCGAAGAGTAATTTCTTAGTAAGTACAAATTTCTGGTGAATATATATATATATATATATATATATATATATATATATATACACACATACATACATACATACACGCTTATGATGTGGCTAAAGGTACTGAAACTCCGAAAAGAGAAGTCACTTGTTTAAAGATCACACATCATGAAAATGGCAGAGTTGGGTCTGGAACCCAGGAAATAGCTATCATAGGTAACACTGATAGAGTAAATTACCTCTATCCTCACTCTTCCTTAGACCGGAACTTTGGATGTGTTACTTCGGGCAATCCACCCCTCAGCCCAATCACTTTTTAACTCCCGTTTCACAGTCGAGGAATCTGAGGCAGAGAGGCTCCGTAACCTGCTCAGTCTCCCAGCTCCTTGTGAGGTCTCTACACTGCCTCCCGAGTCGTAGTTTTAGAGTATCGTCCATTCTTTCACTTGACACAAGCTACGAACGCTCTTTAGTCCAAACTTCTTGGCCCAGATTAGGAGGAAGGGAAAATAGAATGCAAATTTTCCAATTATCTGTATTGGCTTCATTCACCAGCCTTATGAATTGTAGTCTGTTCAGCTATAGGCACTGGGTGGATATTTGTTAATGTGTGAATAAATGGCTGCAATGGCATTTATAGAATGCAGAGAATTTATTTTAGGATCCGGGGAAGCTGGCTGGCAGATATGTTAATTGCTTGCATGGTATCATTTAACCTTGCAAAGACTTCTGGCAGCTAGGTGGTTATTATCCCTCCTTTTAGGGAGGACACTGAGAATGCACAAAAAGCCATGTGCTATCACACTTGTTTGTATTTCAATCATTTGTGTGGGTTGACTTTAAGTCTGCACTGGGAAGGTCAGAAAGGAGTAAGACAGAACCAAGTTATCTTACAGACTCTTGAGTTAGCACCTGTGGGGTTACTGGGCTTCACTTTCCCTCTGAGCTTTCATTTACCCTAAAACAGAAGTAAAAAGAGGACCTGCCTGAAGACCATTCCTTCCGTCACGTTCTTAGCACAAATAGTGAGAAAACATTCCAGTCTTGAGGGAGGAAAACCCTTCTAGAGAATTCTAGACAAAGAGCCAACTTTATTTTTTACATTCCGTGCTACCAAGCCTTGTACTCTTTCTCATATAAATACGGTGATTTGGGGATGCCTCACTTAGGCACCTTATTGTCCCTACTGCTAGTGGGAGAGGGGGGTCCCCAGAAACCATCAGGGTGCACTATTGGAAGGAAAGGTCAAGCTTGAGGAAAGCCTAGTGTAGAAAGCCCAGTGTAATTTCAGTTCTTCTGTGTATTAGCTGTGTAACTTCGCAAAAATTACTTAATTCCTCTGTCTCAATAGTCTTCAAATCTATAAAATGGGGCTAGTGCCTACGTTAATATATAGTTGTTGTGACAATGACAGGACGCAATAGGTACAAAATGTATAGCATAGGCCATAGCTCAAAGTAATTGCTAAAAAACGTTAACCAAGAATACGAATGCCTTTAAATAAAAATTCATCAGTGCAAGCACCAATTGTTCCTAGATGTTGACCTTCCACCAGCTTCTTGCTTTCTTACTCACCTGTTCCCTGTTTCCAAACATGGCATTACAAGTCAAGACCAAGACCCCATCCTAACAGTTGCATTCTGGACACACTGGTTATATAATCACGTTGACCTGACACATAGGCACCTTTAATCATTTTAAAAGTGGTCCTGACTTGACCATATTCTTGTTTAACTATCTTAAGCAAATTAATTAGCTTTGCGGGGCCCCTGATGCCATGAATTCATGGTCTATAAAACCTCAGGCCTAATTGAACTTTTTAATATTGTATCTTTACTACCTGATATAAGTATCTTTTAAATTATAAGAATTGCTGGAGTTAATACCTTATTAAATAACTACCTCCAGATGGAAGAATGAAACCTTTTCAAGATTGCAGAGTAGTCCAAACTCAGATTTTAAAACAAAGATGATTTTATTTCTCTTTTATGGTAACGTAAAAATATCAAGAAGTTTGAATATGTAGCAAGAATAATAGAGAGGTCTCATGTTTCCAGCAAAGAACGTGTGGTCATAGGGCCGCATCTGGTATCTGAAGGTTAATTGGTAAATATCCATAAGCTGAAATACCTAAACTAATAAATCAGATCTCCTAAACCACAAAGTCACAAATACTACTTCATACCCACGAGGATGGCTGTAATCAAAAAGAGAGAGAATGAAAAGTGTTGGTGAAGGTGTTGAGAAATCGGAACCCTCACCCCCAGCTGGTGGAGATCTAAAACGGTACAGTCACATTGGAAAACAGTCTGGCTGTGTTCAACAATTCCATTCATATGTATATACCCAAGAGAAGTAAAAACATGTGTTAGCATGAAAACATCTACACGAAGATTCATAGCAGCATAACTCATAATAGCCAAAAGGAGAAACAACTCAAGTCTCCATCAGCTGGTGCGTAGATGGATAAAATGTGGTACATTCATATAAATGAACATCGTTTGGCAATACAAAGGAATGGATTGATACATGCTAAACAGATGAACTTTGAAAATATGAAGTGAGGGAAATCACAAAAGACTACATATTGTATGATTCCCTGGTTTATGAAAGGTCTAAAATAAGGAAGTTTTTAGAGACAGAAAGGAGATCAGTAGATGCATAGGGCTGTGGGGTAGAAAGAGCGGGGATAGCCTGCTGATCGGCAGGGACTTAATTTCTGAAATGACAAAAATGTCCCCAAGTTAGATCGCAGTGGTGGATCCACAAGTCTGTAATATTAAACCTGTTTCATCGTACACCTTATTTGGGTGAAATATATAGTATGTGAGCCATAGTATTTAAGGCAGCTCAAGAAAACGGCCTAAAAATTTTTTAAATCTAATTAGAAAATAAAATCTTGAAAAGAAAATACTTGAAAATCAACTTAAGGGGCCATGGGTGTAATAATTTGAGGGTCAATATGAAAAATAAATGTGATAAATTGAAATATATTACATATGTTAGGACTCCACAAAATCATAATGATAATAATTCATTGATCTGCTTTAGAGGAGCATCAGGGAGCCTACTTATTATTCTAAAATTAGGTGCATCAAGGGAAACGTGAGGCATCTAACCTGCCTTTTCTGTTGAAACAGCATCCCAGAGTAACCCAACTGACTGATGAAGAGATGCTTCTTTCTGTAGACACATCCATCAAGGAAAGGAAGAAGTAACTAGAATTATAACATTAACACTTTACATGTCCTTACCAAAATAATGGCCACAGGCAACGAACATCAGTGGTCACTAATAAATGAAATAATAATAAATCGTTAATAAACGATTAAGTGGGTGCTTCCCAGTAGCAGTCTGCAGCGGCATCTGTACATCTTAGTTGCCAAAAGAAATTGAATCTCAGTGACATGATGGAGAAGCAAACTGCGGAATCCTGAATGTGGGGATTCTACTGGGCAAACAATCCTGTTTCAGCAAGAAATTAATTGCAAGGGGGAATAAAAAAGAGAAGTCCTCGATTCAGTAGAATTAAGAGACATATCAAAATGTACTATGCGGGCTTTGTTTGGATTTTGATTATGAAAAACCAAATACATATATATATCCAGAGAGAGAGAGAGAGAGAGAGAGAGAGAGAGCCACCAGAAAAGTTCAACAGTGATGGGCTATATTATGGTATTAATTTTTGATGTGATAATGGCATTATGACTATGTCTTTAATAAGAGTCCTTGTCTTTCAGAGATACATACTGAGGTATTTATGGATAAAATTATGTTCAGGGTTTGCTTTAAAATAAGCCAGTAGCGAGATGAATTTGGTGGGAGAACAGATAATACAAGAAAGCCTGATCTCATAATTGCTGTAGGCGGTGATAGGTACCCGGGGGTTCATTATACCATCCTCTCTACTCTGTACATTCGAAATTTTTCATGCCATACATTACAAATACTTGCACTTAAAATATTTATGCAAGTGTTCTCTTTATGCGATGTGTACATTAGACACGTTAGGAAAATTGCCTGTTGGAACAGGTGAAGAAGGAGCAAGGTGTATGAATAGAGAGACTAATACAAGGGATTTGAAAGGACCAATGATAATTGTGTGGCATAGGATGAGGAAGGTAGTCAGTCTAACCAACTTTACCTGAGGTCCAAAATGGGAAACGGAGCAAAAAATTCCAAGTTTCCTCTATATTAATGTTGGTCTTACTTGCATGTACATATATCTTCTTGGGAAGAAAACTGAAAGGGACCACCCACCGCATATGCATCTATGCCCAGGAAAACAAAAATAACAACAAAAACCCAAACACAGACTACATGCTCTAACCCACAGATCTGACCACTTCCATGTTAAGTTAAACCCTGTCAAAACAACCACAATTACATTAGTCAGTATATTTTAGGCTAATAAATTGTTTTATAGATTATCAGAAAGATTCACTTAAGCTGTAAGGGCTTTTTCTTTTTTTAATAAGAACCATTAAGCCTAAGCTGCATCTTCTCCTTAAGATAATTCATTGTGGGAAGCCACATTAAACACGAAGATAGAGTCCTGCCAATCGTCTGTGATAATTCCAATTTTGCATGTGGAGAGGTCACGAAATGTTACCTCCTGGAGCTCATCTTACCATTATGAATGTATTTTGTACTCACGCAAATGGTCTCAGCCAAAGTGGTGATGGGAGTTCATTTTAAGCCTACTGTTTGATCAAGAGCCAAGTGAATTAGTGAGCGCTCAAAGATGTTCCACAGGCCACTTCCCTGAAATCATCATAATGTATATTTTCTTTCCATTAATATCCCATATACCCAGGTAACATCAGAGATCGTAGACTTAGTTCTGGATAAAAGAATATTGTCTATGACTACATTTTCTGTGGTTTCCTAGCTTACCTTTCAAAATAAAACTTATTGAGTATCATTTTAAGAAAAATTTTAAAAGATGTCTGTTTTTCAATGGGATAGTGAGTACAGTGCTGGAAAATTCCCTTTTTTTTTTTTTTTGTTTGTAGTAACGTTGTAAAAGCAATGAAGGGCAGAAAAGGCGGGCAGCCAACTAGTTACGGAGAAAAGGTAATTGTAACAAGGTCAATCAAGATGCAAGAATAATTGTATTGGTTCATGTAAACAAAAATTAAGAAATCAGTCTGGTTTCAGCACAGCTGGATTTTGCTACTCAGATAATGTCCTCAAGAATCCGTGTCAGATTCCATCTTTCTGATTTATTTTCCTGAGTCTTGGCTTCAGTATCTTACGGACTTCTCCTTCATGGTTGGAAAGATGGCCCCTGAGTGTCCAGGCTTGCAGTGTCCTTTCTGCTGAAAATCACAGGAGACTCCCATTTCTCCCCAACCCCATCGGTCTGTGAACTTAGTTTACCAGATCCAATTCAGTGCTTTGCTGAAGGTTGGTTTTGATATATATTGTAACTATTACGCATATGACAAGAAAGAAAGAAACTATTCAAGGGTAAGAGTTTTCGGCATTTTCCCCCCTCTCCTCCCTGGAAGCCCTTTTTTGACATGGATTTGACATGTTTGTGAGGCTGACAAAGACAAGCCAAGGCAGACAGGCAGCACTGGTGAAGAGACAAGGAAAGTGGGTCTCTTTCTAGGAGAAAAATTCTAAGACTGCTTTCTGGAAAAGGGAGTGCATTCTGAACCTATGATTTGACTTACTTTGTATCCTTTTAATAAAAGGGGCTGCTCCCATTCATGAGGACTGTGCCCACAGAATCTTATCGTGTCCTAAAGGCTCCGCCTCCATACCATCACAGGGGGGAGCAGGTTCAGACATAGGAATTTTGGGAAGGACACATACATTCAGTCCAGGATGCTGTACTTCTCCAGTTCATTAAGTTTTCTGCATGTGAATAGTCAAATGTGTGGTTAGAGCAGCGATCAGCAAAATAAAACAGGTGAACCAGGATGTCCTGCTGCTAAGTTTTGAAAAACTGGGAACTTTTTTTCAAACGAATGATCTTACAATTTGTAAAAGGTTGAATGTCACTAATGGTGAGCGAGGCTGAGTCTCTTTTCATGTGTCTCTTGGCCATAAGTATGTCCTCTTTGGAAAAATGTCTCTTCATGTCTTCTGCCCATTTCTTAACTGGATTGTTTAACTTTTTGAGTGTTGAATTTGATAAATTCTTCATAGAGGTGGATACTAACCCTTTATCAGATGTGTAATTTGCAAATATCATTATCAACAATAATCAAACCTTGGAAAGAGCCCAAATGGCCATCCACTGACACATGGGTGTGTGTGTGGGGTGTGTGTGTGTGTGTGTGTGTGTGGCGGGGGGTGTGTGTGGGGGGGGTGTGGGTGTGTGTGTGTATCACTAAACCATCAAAAAGAATGAAGTCTTCCCATTTGCAATGACATATACGGAGCTAGAGTATATTATGCTAACCAAAATACATGAGTCAGAGCTAAATGGGTGATGGGTATTAAGGAAAGCTCTTGTCATAATGAGCATTGAGTGTTGTACTTCAGTGATGAAACACTAAATTCTACTCCAGAAACCAATTTTACCATAGATGGTAACTAACTAGAATTCAATTCAAACTTGAAATTTTAAAAAACTATTTTTGAGGCATGAAAATTATATGCAATTCAAATTTTACTGCCCACAAATAAAGTTTTATCAGAACACAGCCACACTCGCTTGTTTACATACTGTCTGTGGCTGCTTCCGTGCTTCGAGAGTGGCTAGTAGTGATGGACACTGTGCGGTCCTCAAAGTCTCACATGTTTACTACCTGGTTATTGATAGAAAATTTGCTTTCCCCTGAGTTCTATCCAGACCCAAAGAAGCTATGGTCAAAGAGAAAAACACAGCTCAGCGAAGTCATCTGAGGGCCTGGAGGTCAGAGGGAAAACATAATTAGAAAACTCTGATGTGAAAGGCAAGCGGTTTCAGGGTTTCTGTGTATGTGTGTATGTATGTGTGTTTCGGTTTGAAAACTGTGACGATCTTTGGCGCATAGACTATGAAGTTAGCAGCACCTGTCAACACTTGCAGAAACTTAATACTGAAGATCGGAGACTGCCTGGACAGGTGACCTTGAATAGCTCCCAAGTAACTGACCTTCAAGTGTCGCTGTGGTAATTCCCACAGGCCACTGCTCTTTCATGCTTGGGCAGTAAACTCATGAAAAGAGTGACTGTGTTGACAACAATCATCTGCTTTGCTCCATGCAGTCTGGAACTGCGGGAGAAGAGTTCTAAGGTTGGTGACAAATGTATCACCTATAATCAGTTAATCAATCATCTCAGTATGTATAATATGTATTACGTTATAGATATATACATATATTTGATATTTAGGTTTCTAGGCAAGGGCACTGAATAACAGGAGGAACAGCTCAAAGGTATAACAGCGTGGCTGGAGCTGAGGATGGGAATATTTAAATGGGAGGAAGGGCAGCTGTGCCTAGAAAAGCGGAAAGTAAATGTAAAAATATTAAAATACCAAAACCAGCAGTTGACATTGAGCAAGCAAGGGACGAAATTTAAGCATAAGACCTAATTCTAATTAGCGTCATGGTTTTTTCTAAGTTTATTTATTTTTAGAGAGAGAGAGAGCACAAGCATGGGGAGGGGCAGAGAGGGGGAGAGAGAGAGAGAGGGAGAGCGAGAATCCATTCTGTCAGCGCAGAGCCCGGCGTGGGGCTCGATCCCGCAAACCGTGAGATCGTGACTTGAATTGAAACCAAGAGTTGGGCACATAACCAACTGAGCCACCCAGGCAGCCTCAGCATCATAGTATAATAAGTGTATTCAGTGAATACGGTTTTGAGGCCTTTGACTCACTTTTTGCCAGGAGACTAAAATCAGTCCCTTTATCCGAAATGAGATCAGGTGAGTTTAGAAACTGTAAGTTTTTACAGTCAACAGACTGTAAAACCTAATATTATGGGTGAGTTGTGGTGCAGTTTTCATGAGATAATGCCTTTCATGGTATGTGAAAAACAATAGGGAACAGTGTAAAGATAAGGGATTATTACTATCGTCATCATAATCATCGTTATTATTATTGTGCTGCCACCTTGTGTGGAGGAGCTGGTGGGCAGCGTGTTTCCCCCTGTGTGAGCTTTGAACTTTTCTCGAGCTGTGATTTGTGTAGATTTGGCAGCTCCGAACTTCCAGCCTGGAACTTATTAACCTTACTAATGTAATTGACCTAAAACTACTTTCACAGTTAAGGCAATGAAGTTCCTTGGGAAAAAAAACAGTTGGCATTCTGACGTGAGGGATGGGCATCGTTAAATTAACCTGGGGAATCCAGGAAAGAGAAAACATTCTTGTGGTTTCCTTTGGAACCAATTGTTTTCTCCGTGGGGGATGGAGGAGGAAGCCAAGTACCAGGTTGGCCCGTATCACCTCCAATTTCAGCATCCAGAGCTCTGCAGCTCGCTGAGCCGGAGGTGGTTTTTCAGCAAAAGAGAATAATATAAACTCCCAAGTTCGATTTCCTTCTAAAGGTCAGTGGCAAAGATGAGAGCTCCTCTCGTTCTTGGGAAAGAGAGACAGGTGGATAATCCAAGCGTCTTAAATAGGAAAAGACACACAACGCTACCAGTGGAGAAAAATTCGACCCTAGTCAGTCATGATGTGTTAATTATGTGAGATAAAGAAGAGATGGAGACGGGGAAGCTCTGAAGTGAACATTATGGTGACAGCGTCAGAAGTAATTGAAGACCATGGGGGCAGCACTTTCCACTTAACAAGGAAAAGCCCCCTGTAACTGAATAGCCTGCTGGTCTTGTCATTTAACCGGGTTAAGTAAAGCATAAAAACGTTATCTCTTAAGTCTCTTTATCCTCCTCCATTTTAATCTAATTATCTGGGATATTTTCTCTATACAGTTTCGGCCCTCATCAGACAGGTATAATTTTTGGTTCCATCATCAGACATAATTTAGTAAACTCTACAAGAGAAGTAGTTCAGTCCGTTACCCATATTTTTGCTTACTGTGTTCTTTCTTGATCATATTTCAAGATTTATTTTTTATCATTTCCTTTCTGATTCAATGGTTTCCTTCTCTTTTCGAGCAGAGATGCAAGGAGCAAATTTTCTTACTTATCTTTCATCTAAGAATGTCTTGATTAAGCTTTTGTTTCCAAAGGATTCGTTTGTTGGGAGAAGGATTCTGTGCTCTTGACTATTTTCTTTCAGCACTGGGAAAATACCATGCCACTTCCTTCTGGCCTCCATGATTTTTCACAAGAAATCGACAACAATTGGAGTTGTTTTGACATATATGTAAAGTGCCATTTCTCTTTCACTGCTTTTAATATATATACACACCCATATATTAATATATATAGCCTTTAGTTTTCAGAAATGTGACTATAATGTCTTGGTATGCATTTCTTTGAGATTATCCTTTTGGAGTAAACTCAATTGTTTGCAACTGTAGGTTTTGGCCTTTTGCCAAACTTGAACATTTTCCAGCCATCATTTCTTCCAGTGTTTCTTCATCCCTACCCTTTGTCTCCTCTGTTTTTGAGACTCAAATGGCACGAATGGTGGATATTTTAGGTGCCACGAATCCCTAGGTTTTTTCCTTCTCCCCCAGGTTACCTCTTTCAGTTGTGCAGATGAGGTAATTTCTGTGGTTCTTCTTCGAGCTCAGTATTTTTTTTTTTAATCTTCCTTCTCCATCCTGATGTTGAATCCATTCATTGAATTTTAAACATTTTTGGTTATTAAAATTTTCAATTCAAAATTTCCATCTGATTCCTTTTCTTTTTAAAATTATTTTTATTATTATTTTTTATTTTGAGAGAGAGAGAGCAGGCGAGGGTCAGGGTGAAAGGGAGAGAGAGAGAATCCCAAGTAGGCTCCATGCTTAGCACAGAGCCTGACATGGGACTTGATTTTATAATCATGAGATCATGACCTGAGCCGAAACTGAGAGTCAAATGCCTAACCAATCGAAGCACCCAGGAGCCCCCTGATTCCTTTTCATATGTTCTATTTCTTTGCTTATATTATTGGTCTTTGCTGAGACTTTCTATTTTCTTCCTCCCTTCCCTCCTTCCTTCCTTCCGTAGACCATGCCCCATGTGGGACTTGAACTCTTGACCCTGAGATTGAGAGTTGCATGCTCTACCAACTCAGCCAGCCAGGTGCCTTGAGACTTTCTATTTTCTAAAAATGTTTCTAATGTGTTAGTAATTGCTCACTGAAGCCTTTCTATGGTTGTGTGATGGCTGTTTTAATATCTTGGTGAGATAATTCTATCACGCTGTCATCTTAGTTTTGGCATTTATTGGTCACCCTTTTTTATTGAGTTTTTCATTCAGTTTCCCTGCCAGCATTGTGCTAGTGGTCAACTCCTACCTATTTTTCAGGTTTTGGACATCATCTCCCACAGGAAGCTTTTCATGACACACACAAGTTTGGGTTAAGTGCCCATGCTTTAACAGGGCTTTCAACCTGTTTCTCCCTCAGCAAAACATGTTATTGTATTCCAGACTTTACTGTATTCCGTACTGATTTTCTTGTATCCCTCACTTGAATAAAAGCTATATGATCATCAGTATGTATCCTACAACCTGAACTACTGGGAAGTATTGGGTGCCCCGCAAAGGGAACTCTTATTTTGCCTGGTTTTATTTTTTATGTCAGACACATTATATATGATCTCTGGATTGAATGGGCTGTTAAAGAAAGGCTAGGCTTGGGGGAAGGCAGAGAGTAGGAGACCATAAATATACAGGATTTTTTTCTATATTTATAGAAAATTCCCCCCTCACCATGTAAACATATGGGTGTCTGGGATGGTCTGGTCTCTGTGACAGTGTCTACTCTGTCCTACTGTAACCTTGCACGCCCTCCCTCTTGTCCAGAGATACCGCTCCTGTCTCTTATATACAGAAGACACTCTATAAATGCTGCTTTAATTGAATTTGATTTGTTTGAATTTTATATCTACCCAGTTGTACGCTTTGATATGCCCTTTGCAAATTTAGCCTGAGTCACTGACAGTAAAGGTGACTTTAGCCACTGGGCTTAGACAAAATGTGTTTTAGGTCAGGACAGGGTAAAATGTACTTGACTTTTTAGTTGCCACTAGAGACCTTCTCTTCTGAAAAACAAACAACTAAACCGGGAGACTTGGATAGGGCTAGATTTGGGGGAGTTAAGTGAGGCACTCACTTGGGAGCACAAAAAGAGAGAGGCACCCAACATTCAGTGATCAAGATAAATAATATTTAATGCAATCATTTAGAAAATCGAAACTCATGAAAAAATTCGTAATTCGCAAACCATTAAAATTTTAAAAAGAGACAAGCTATTGTCGATACACAAACCTGCTTTGCTGTGCAGCGGGAATAGTCATTTTGAATCAGCCGGCAGTTGATTCCTGGGCCCAGGTGGCCATCGTCTCCCCTCCCACTCCCCGATGGGTCTGTCACAGCTGATAATGGTGTATGAACAGATTAGATAATACCAGGCTTTTTATGTAGTTAGGCTTTTTTTTTTAAGTCAAGTAAAATTAACATACAGTTTTATATTAGTTTCAGGTGTTCAGCATAATGATTCAACAGTTCTGTACATTACTCAGTGCTCATCGTGATAAGTCTGCTCTTATCTCCCATCCCCTGTTTCACCATCCCTTTATTGTAGAGTTTTCATTAAGCTATTTTCACTTGTTTGAAATTTGAGAAGACATTTTATAAGTGTGTGTCAAGGTACATATTTTCTTTCAACTCCAAAATTGTCCTTTAGGTCACTGTCCTTGGAAATACTCATCAGGTATCATGTTATAAGAAGCAAAGGATGTCTGATTTCCTTGAACCTCTTATCCCAGGGTCCAGTCTAAGGATAGGATCCAGGCTCGAAGACAGGGCACCAGGAATCCACTCGCATGGCCAACTTCATTTGTTGAAGGAGCTATAAAGTCAAGCACAGTCGATTGCCTAAAGCAGCCAGTTTTCCTAATTGCAAAGAGAATGGGAATAAGAATTTTCTGCACGTGGCCCTCCCTTCACATGTATCAGTGGTTATATATTCTTAGCAATTCACTGGATGAGGGGATGAGGTAGTTGTTTACATTTTGAAAGTTGCAATTGTTTATAACCATTTTAAGTACTGTATTTAAGGGGCAGATGATAATATATTTGAAGCATCGTGGTCACCAGTCACTTCTCTGTCTGTCTCCCACCGCATCACGAGATAACCATTGTCTGCGATTTATATTTGCTATTAGATTTTTGCTAATGGTAAGTAGGCTTGCTCAGCAAACTATGAGACAGATTTGCATGTTTAAATATATATATATAGAGAGAGAGGGAGAGAGCTTCATCTTTATGTATTATTCTTCAGCAACTTGCCTTTCTTTCTCATTTGGCATTATAAAATGTATACTGTTAATACATGTAGCACAGGCTGATTTATTTTTAACTTCCATACACTATTCTATTGTGTGACATGCACCAAATTATTTATCCATTCTCCCACTAATAGGCTTTTAATTTCTCTTCCTATTTCCTAGTACGAAAGTGTTGCTTTCTTGGACATTCTTGATCATGTCTCCTTATCCAAGGTACCAACTCAAAGGACAAATGCTAAGTTGTTAATATTCACTTTGTTGGCTTTCCTGGTTCTTGCTAAATTGATCTCCAAAGTAGTCGTACCAATTTGCAATCCCAGGAACAGTGTGTAAGAACCCTCCTGCCTTGGGGGCCCCTGGGGGGCTCAGTCAGTTGAGCATCCGGCTTCAGCTCAGGTCATGATCTCAAGGCATCGGGCTCTGTGCTGACAGCTCGGAGCCTGGAGCTGGCCTCAGATTGTGTCCTCCCTCTCTCTGCCCCTCCCCAACTCGTGCTTGCTCTCTCTCTCTCTCTAAAATAAGTAAAGGTTAAAACATTTAAAAAAAAGAACCCCCCCCCTTGTACCACATCAATGCCTATAGATGATGTTAAGACTTTTTAAGATTTTTGTCCATGTGTTGGATATAAAACAGTATCTAATTTTAGTTTTACTTTACATTTCTCTGATTACAGTGAGCTTAAGATACCTTTTATATGTTCAGTCCTCATTTATATTTCCTTTTGTTAATTTCATATGTATATATCATATATGTTAGATATATGTATATGTGTATATATACATAAAACCATTTTTTATTCTATTATTTTTATTTTCATGCTGGGTAAGAAAGTCTTTTTATTCTGGATATTAATTTGTTAATCATTTTTAATTCCATGCAAATATATTCTAATCTATTTCCTGTCTCTAGACTTTTGAAATGTCTTTTGATGAACAATTATATTCTCAGTGTAGTCAAACAATCAACATTTATTATGATTTATGTTGTATTACATTTTATGTTAAAAATCATTCTCTGTCCCCAATCATAGGTATCGTTTCTTATGTTTCCTTCAAAAGTATTTAAAGATCATGTTTTTTTATACCTTGGTCATCAATTCTCATATGTGTGTATGTGTTTATGCAATTTTATTTATTTTTTTAACAGATACCTGGGGCACCTGGGTGGCTCAGTCAGTTAAGCATCTGACTGCGGCTTGGGTCATGATCTTGCAGAGCATGTGTTTGAGACCCATGTCGGGCTCTGTGCTGACAGCTCAGAGCCTGGAGCCCGCTTCAGGTTCTGTGTCTCCCTCTTTCTCTCTGTCCCTCTGCTTCTCCTCTCTGACTCTCTCTGTCAAAAATAAACATTTAAACATTTTAAAAAAATAATAAAAGATAAAAAGATACCTAATGGTCCCAGTACCAGCCGCTGCAATTACAATTCAATCCCAGGCGTTAAACTTCAGCTCAGCCGTTCTGAGCTCCATTCTCTGTTCCACCAGGATTTTAGCTCTTCCCAAGCCAGCACTACACACATTTCAATCCTGTGCCTGGATACAGGTTCGAGAAAGTAACCATTTCACCTTCTTGGTCTTCTAGACTGTCTAGGTTATTTGGGTAATTCATTCTTCCCTATAAATCCTATAACCAGTTTGCCAAATTACAACAAAAACCCCATTGGGATTTGTATCGAAATTGTACTATATTGTGATTAATTTGGAAATATCTCACATCTTCGTATTTTGAAGATTTTATAGCTTGAAAACTATGATGAGTCTTTCCATCTGTAAACAGGGTACATGTGTCCATTTATTTAGACCTTCTCCCTAATTTGTCAACAATTTCTAATGCTACCTACCAACCCTGCCCTCTTGTTAGAATTTTTCTTAGCTACTCATAATTTTGTTGCTATTTTAAATGTTACTTTTTAAAATGTTTTTTTTTTGTTGAAATCGGTGTATATGATTTTTTTTAACAGAGACCCCATATGCAGCAACCCTGCCAAACTCAAATATCTGTAAAAAGTTTAAAAAATACATCTATGATCCTTGCCCTCTCCTTGGTATTTCCTGATCTCTATTCACAGCAGAATGGTGGAAAACACTGGCTTTGGGAGAATAGGACAGAAATTCTCATTCTGAAATGTGATTACATTGTGATACCTGGAGGCAATTATGGAATTTCTCTCATCTCAATTTTAGGGAGTTTTTAAGCTAATTCCACCTCAGAGATATTAAATAGTGTCTCCTTTATTGCATGAGCAGGAAAATAAGCTCATGAATGCAAATCTCTTGGCACGTGGTAAGGACTTCATAAATGTTAACTACTATTGTTGTTATTATTATGTGGTTATTATTTCCAGCAGATGGCTCCACCAATTTGAGAGTGCAAATATTTGTGCAGTTTCTTCAATTAGGGGAAAATTAAGTGCCAGCTGAGTGTATAGCAGGGTGTCTCAGCCTTGGTTTTAAAAACTTTGGCCAGATAACTCTTTATGTGGGATTGGTCCTATACATTGTGCAATATTTAATAGCACCCTTGGCCTGTTTTCATTACATACCAGTACCACTCCCTCCCTGCTTCCTCAGTTCTGAGGGTGACAACCACAAATATTGCAGACATTGCCAAATGTCCCCTGGTAGGGAGGGAAGCAATATGCCCCTTACTTGGTAATGACTGGTCTTTGCAAATCTTCAGTCTTGCTGTCTCTCTGTCGTCTCTCCCATCCATGTGACACATAATAAATTTCCCTATAATTCTCTTGGACCTTTTACATCCTGTCTTGTCTCTGCATGCCCTTCCCCAACTTGAAGGTCACTAGGTCAGTAATGTCTATCAGCTGGAAGCCAGAAACTGCAAGGATCTGGCCCCTAAGGGATTGTCTGACTCTCATGCTGAAATTCATACGAGACCTGCCCCCCCCCCCCCCCCAACCAGGGGAATACTGCCTCCCTTCCAGAGCTAGCTGGTTGGTGGTCTGCTGCCTTTGTGGCACCCATGCTACCCCCTCCTGGGTTTCAATCAGCAACCCGCTGAGCTTTGTTAAAGTAGCAGCTTTTGGAAGAGAACCTTATCTTTCAAATGATGGAGCCAAGAATATTAAAAAAAAAAAAAAAAAAAAAAAAAAAAAAAAAAAAAACCTTGAACATAGCAAATCAGATTGTACTTTGAGATGAATAATGAGGAGTCCAAGGAAAGGGTTTCAGGATCCTGAAAGGAGCAATTAAAAATAATGAGTATTGAGAAGAAAGCATTATTCTCAAAGAGGAAATATAAGGGCCAGTCAGCACACTTGAGCATGTGCTTGGCGTGCGCAGAGCCACTTTCAGCCGCAGGAACGCTGAAGGGCTTTACCTGGAGGAAAGGCATGCGCAGTCAAGAGGAGAGCAAGGCAACATGGCTCTTGGCTGGGCTGGATTCCCACCGTGTTTGCTTACTAGCAAATAATAATTGAGTAACAATTGATGAGTATTTACCTATTAGATGGAGTGACTGCCTGTGCTGGTCTGTGGTCACCTTCCTGTTGGCGAGTCAACTTTCCAGCCTCTTATCAACATCCTGACTGCCCTTGGGAAGGTTAACCATAATTGTGAAGGCTCAGAGGAGAAAGACAAGACCTCTTCCCAATGACGCTTCTGCTCCTTGCACTACGTTTTCTAGTTTTTTAGTGTTTGTCCCTTGTTCATAGTCCCGTATCAGTTATGTCTATCCCAACCTTCTACTTGCCAGATTCTGAGATAGCTTTCTTAGTGAAAATTCCTTGTGTAAGAGTCACCTTAAGGTGGCGACCCAGCGGCCATTCTGCTGTAGGTCGGGGAAGAACTCCATGCACTGTCGACCCCCACCCCCTCACCTACAGACCTGGAAGGTCCCGCGCCAATTTGAAAACAGCCAATCATGAAGCTCCAGCCATTACCCTGACAGAGAAGGCAACCTATTCCATCCCGCCACATCCCTGAAATGCCCTTATTTGATAATCTGCCCTCCCAAGATCAAACCCAGAAACCCCTCACCCTTAAAACCCCCCGCCCATCACCTATCAGGTGCGACTTCCCTGACTCCCCACTCCCGGGGTCATGGGACCTCGCCCGGGAATCGCAGATCTCAATAAAGGCTTTCTTGGTTCCATAACCTGGTCTCGTTCTTTCCTCTCATCTCTGCCTCCATCTATTAAATCCTACACCTTGGAGGTTGGCACCCCCAGCCACTGCTGGAATAATCCATCCTAAGTTATTTGCATTTGTTCTTGCTACCTGCCCACTTCCCTGACACACTCCCACATGACTTCCTTCCCACAGAATCCAAAATATTGGCCATCAGCTTCCAGGGAGATGAAGTGTCACAGAAATTGCACTGGACACATTAAAGAGACAAGGAAGATTTTTTTTTTTTTTCCAAATCAGACTATTGCCTGAGTTAAAAAAATCTTTGTTGACCTCATGAAGATAACTGCCTACATTTTATCTGCAGCATTATTTATCATGGGAAATTATAAAAATCATGCTAACTGGCTGTGAGGCAATACTTTTAAAATGCATCCTTGTGGCATCTAGTGTGATAGATGGCCATCAAACAGTGTCTAGAGCAGCATGTGACGCTGTGAGTCGTGCTCATTCTCTTGTGGTCAGTTGAGAAAACCTGGTTATGAAACCTATTGTAAAATATGATGCTGTTTTGAAAATGCATGCAGGAACAAAGACTGCAAGAATACACACCATTTAAAATTTTTTTTTCATGTTTATTTTTGAAGGAGGGAGAGACAGAACACGAGCAGAGGAGTGACAGAGAGAGAGACACACACAGAATCTGAAGCAGGCTCCAGGCTCTGAGCTGTCAGCACAGAGCCAACGTGGGGCTTGAACTCATGAACCATGAGATCATGCCCTGAGCTGAAGTTGGTCATTTCACCGACTGAGCCACCCAGGTGCCCCCAATACACACCATTTTAAAAGTCGTTATCTTTGAATAGTGTTAATATGGATTATTAAGTTCTTTTTGCCAACTTTTCTTTTGCAATATTTATACAAGCATATGCTCCTATTGTACTAACAATGAGCAAATCTGTTAACATGAAGAGATGGAAACACTAAATTTGACAATAAATATTTGATCTCATTTCTTGGATTGTTAACAGTAAGAACATGATGTAAATATTAACTTGTACATCTACTGCCTCACGCCTGGGGATGTTCACAGGCACAGGAGGGGACCAGAGGCCGGTGGCAACAACTTGATATTTTACCTATCAAAGTCAAAGTTTAAAAAATGGGTTCTAATCAGCAATAATTGTTGCCTGCTGATGTCTGAGTTCACCAACTGGCTCCAGTTTGATTTCCAATCACATATTTAGTTAGCATATCAATTTAGTCTCACTAGTGAGCCTGTGGTATTGTAAATAACTCAGAAATTTCCTACCAACAAACACACAGGCGCAGTCACTCTTCACTTTGGGACTTGGAAACAGGAGGTTCAGCAGGCATATGGCTTCTTGAGTATCTCTCTCGTTTGGAAAACCATGGGGAATGATGTAATTATCTAGATAATTCCCACTCTGGTGACATATGGGTTATTTCTCATGTTATTCACAAAATAAGAAAAGAAAATACTCTTTGTAAATCTGTTGACCAAGAATACTATCACTTCCAAAGTATCATCCTCAATTTAAGTTTTATTTGTATGTCTCAAGAGATAGCTTTGCTGTAAGTTAGATTTTCAGTTTTCATTTTCCTGGGTCTTTAGTTTCTTTTAGAAATCAACTCAAAAAGAGTGAAAGCCGTCAACACTGAGACTTTCTCAAATAAGATGATTGAGAGAATGTTGCACCAATTAGTAATGCCAACTTCCTAATATCCTTGCATTCACTCAACAAATCCTATCCATGCCAGATGCTTCTCTTTGTGTGGGAGTGTGAGGGTTAATTTTATGTGTCAGCTTGATGGCCTAAGAGATGCTCAGACAGATGGCATAATGTTGTTTCTCAGTGTGTCTCTGAGGATGCTTCTGGAAGAGATTGACATTTGATTTGGTAGGCGAGTAAAGAGATTGCCCTGACCAATATGGATGCCTCATCCGATCTCTTGGGGGCCCATATGCAACAAAAATGCAAAGGAAAAGTAAAGTCTTTCTTCTTGAGCTGGATATGGACCTTCTCCTGTCCTTGGATACCAGAGCACCTGGTTCTATGGCTTTTGTATCCTAGGAGAGATACCATTGGCTCCCGTGGTTTTCAGGTCTTTGGATTTAGACTGTCTTAAAGGTGGTAAATTATGGGACTTTTCATCCTCCATAGCCATATGAGTCAATTTCTATAATATGAGTCAATTTCTATAATAAATATCCTCTTCATATCCTTACATTGACATATCTATACATATCTATCTATCTATCCATCTATCCATCCATCCATTCATCCATCCATCCATCCATCCATCTATCCATCCATCCATCCATTCACCTATCTATCCTATTCATTCTGTTCTCTGGGGAATTCTGAGTAATACAAGGGTTAGAACAGTGAATAAGGTAAATGGAATCCCTGGCCTTAAGAAACATGCATTTATTTAGGAAGGGAGATAGCAAACAAGCGAACTAAAATAATTTCAGATAAAGATAAAGGCTCTAAAAAAATAAAGCAGAAGAGTGTGAGAGGAATGTAATATAGCAGAACAGTGGCTCTCAAAGTGCCTCAAAAATAATGATACCTCCTACTTTACCAGGAACGAAGCAAGGAAGAATCTCAACTCCCACCCTCACCAATTATGCTCAATGTGCTTGTGCAGGACACAATCAACACAACTACCTGTGGTGGTGTTAGCTACATGAAAGGAATGAGTAACTTTTATCTTTACTTCCTGTAGGGGGCAGGTCCTGCAGTCATGGCCAGTTTCATGCATGTGTGGCCTACGCAGTTGCACAGGACCTGCACCGAAAGGGGGGCATGCCTTGTTCAATGTTGTATGTTCATAATTTTGTCTTTGAACTTGTGATTCATAAGTGAAATCCTATGGGACCATGGAAGCTGGCTCGAGCAGAGAGATACGTGCAATATGGCTGCCCAGTGTCCCCTGCCATCCCTTCTGTAAATAATGTTTGCAGTGCCCCATGACCATAGAATTTTGGTGGACACACAAGGTGTGGAAGTTTAACAAAATTCACAGCAAGTACAAGGTACCTGTGTTGCATCTATGACTGATTAGGCAGGAAGGCAACAACACCCCATTTTCCATTTGAACCAGAACTTGCCTTGAACTTAGAAAGGAGATAGTTGTGTCCTCAGAAACATGAATGACCCAAGAGTTCTGTCACATCCTTTCTTGCTCATGTTACTTTCCTGAAGTAGACAACCGCTTACACTGAAGATGATCACGTGGAAGGAAAGGGCAAGCTGGGGCCCCTCTTCTCCCCACCCCTCCTGGCCCATCCGTGAGATGAAAGCACAGGGCGTTGGTGGAGTGTACATGAAGTAAAGAGCACTGAGTTAGTTGTATATAGTGATCTCACTGTCCTGATAAGGGCAAAACATATATGTGTATGAATGACAAAATACTGATTGTGTAATTTTGGTGAATTTGCATGAGTTACACGCTTATCTATTTGCATATAAAATCAACATCGTATAACATAAAAAGGAATGTTAAAATGTATACCAGTAATTTAAAATTGATTTTATTGATTTTATTGATTATGTTTGCTTAGAATGATATTTAGTAGCAAAACAAAAACAAAAACAAAAACCTGTCTACTATGACAAGTCAAGACAGACAATGAAAGAAAGGGAAAAGTAACTCTAGCAGTATTTATTTTCTGGCTTTATGAATAAGAGGCACTCCATTTTCATTTTGCACTAGGGTCTGCAAATGATGAGCTCTTCCTGTCTGTGGGAAACTGAGTTCAAGAGACTATAATGAAGAAATGATTGACGCAGGGCAGTGAGTGAGAAATTGGAAAAGACATATCCTGACCTTTTCTCCCTCCTGCCCTCTGATATTCTAGGCCCTTCCTTTGGCAAACTCAACCAGAAGCCAGACAGCGAGGGAGCCTGCGGGATACGGCCCATGGAATCAGGTTCTCAGGACAATAAGACAGGTCAGAGGAGGGCAGAGGAAGGACTGGGAGGTGGTGTTAAGTTGAGAATAGACGGGGTATAATAAAAAATAGATATTCGGTCTTTGCTGCCAGGTCCTGGCACAGAGCTCCTAAAACCCTTGGAATTTCGTTAGTGTTAAGAATATAGTTTGTATCATCTGGATAGCTGCAGGATGGGGGGCAGCTACCAGAAAGAGCCACACATGATAAGAGGGCTGTAACTTTTAGCCCCATCTGCTCCTAACCTCCAGGGAGGGGAGAAGAGGTAGAGATTGAGTTAATCACCAATGGCCAATGATTTAATTAAGGAAACCACACCAAAAAACCCCTAAATGACAGAATTTGTAGAGCTTCTGGACTGGTGAACACATTGAGGCGCTGGAAGGGTGATGTATGTGCCCAGAGAAGGCTGGGAAGCTTAGTGCCTGTCTCTCTTACCTTGTAGGCATCTCCTCTGTTGGACTCTTCCTGAGATACAGCCTTAGTAATAAGCAGATAAACACAAGTAAAATCTTTCCCTGAGCTCCATGAGTCATTCTGGGGAAGTATTGAACCTGATAGTGAGGTCATGGGAACCCACAAATTTTAAGTTGGCTGGGTAGAAATATGGGTATCCTGGGGACCCCATTTGCAACTGGCGTCTGAGATGGGGGCAGTCTTATGAGTAAGCAAGCCCATGACCTATGGAGTCTTCGCTAACTCCTGACAGTGTCAGAATTGAATTGAATTGTTGGATATCTAGTTGGTATCAGAGCACTGGTCGGTGCTGGGAAACACACACTTGGTGTTAGAAATGGTGTCAGAAAATACCGCAAACACCGGCACACTGCCCTACTGATGGGGACAAATGCTGAGCTCTATACTAAGCACTGTTCTTCATTTCTCTTCAAATTCTCGTAGTAGGATGAAAAGGCTAAGTTATTAGTAAGCTCATTAGGAAACTGGGGAGGCTGAACCCAGAGCTTCACCAGGAACAACTAGTAAGTGTCAGATGTAGGATTCAGACCTGCATTGGGTTCCTGTGGCTGCTGTAACAAATGACTACAAACTCAGTGGCTTATGGCAACACAAATTTATCATCTTACGGTTCTGGAAATCAGGACAGAAAGGGTCTTACTGCGCTAAACTCAAGGTCTCAGCAGGGATGCGTTCCTTCTGAAAGCAGAGGAGAGAACCTTTTTCAGCATCTAGAGGTCATTTGCATTCCTCAGCTCATGGTCTCTTTCTCCATATTTCAAGTCAACAGGATAGCATCTTGCATTCTTTTTTTTTCTCTCTCTCTGACTTTGATACTTCTGTCCCCCCCTTCTAAGAACCCTTGTGGTTACATTGGACCCACGTAGATGACATAGGATAGATTTCTCAAGATCTAGTTATATCTGCAAAGTCTTTTTTGCCCCACAAGGCAACATATTCATTGGTTTTAGGGCTGGGGATGTGGACGTTTCGAGGGGAGTCATTATTGTCCCTACCACAACATGCAGCTCTTCCATCCCCAATGCTGTTTTTTAGAAATGGAAAATTAGCAACATTTTGAATTTCAGAGCTCAGCATATTTTTGAAGCCCACACAGTATAAAACTTTTTTTAATTGCCAAGATTTGACTCAATACTTTTCTTTTTTAAGTTTATTTATTTATTAAAAGAGAGAGAGAGAGCATGGGAGGGGCAGAGAAAGAGGAAGAAAGAGAATCCTAAGCAGGCTCCACACTATCAGTGCAGGGCCTGATATGGGGATCAAACCTATGAACCATGAGATCATGACCTGAGCTGAAATCATGAGTCAGACATTTAACTGAATGAGCCCCCCAGATGCTCCTCAACGCAATAGTTTTCAAAGAAAATCTGCATAAAGACGTAAAGAAGCCACGGTTTTGGCAAAGTAAGAAGAGGTTGTATTGGCTGCCCCTGGTGGATGGGTTATGGACTCTCCAGTTACTATCACCCCACAGTTTCCTGGTCATGTTCTCAATATGAAGGCCACATACCCATCATCTTACTCCTGGCCACTGGGGGGCATTTGCAGAAGCAATCCCATCTTTGTCCCTCCTCTTGCCTTTCTTGCTCATAGACATCCAGTGGAGTTTTAAAGGATGAGCAAGTTTAGCATGTATGTCCAAAGATGAATCTTCAATTTTTAAATCTAGGTATTGCCAAAATATTTAAGCCTTATTCCTGTCTCATTTGGGCATGGGTCAGCAAATATAAAAGCAGACAGAAACCTGCATATAGTGACATCCAGGGCTAGTTTGAAAGGCTTTTGAAAATCAACCTTCTTGGTGTTCAGTGGCATGCAATGGAGCTTGTTAAAATAAGCCTTTTTCAAGTTATTGACTGTTTGCCAAGAAGACACCCTGTTCTGAAAACTCTAAGAAGCCTCCATAAGGTTTTAAAAGACAAGTCTACAGACCTCTGTTAAAGTTCCAGATATTCTGTTTGTAGTAAGTATAAAGGGGGGAAAGGTGGATTTGGACTTCATAGTTGCTAGGCAACAATGCATGGCCATTGCCATTCTGGATTTAATAACCTTTAGCTTCTGCACTTTTTTGGACATATGGCTAATTTACAGGCAAGTAGCCCTCACATTGATTCCCCCTCTTCATCAGAAATGCTTGTGCCGTGCTAAATTATGTGATCCATGACATACCGAAGGCATGGCAATTCAGGTTAATATACTGCCGCAGTTCTACGATGTGGACCTTACGGTGATTATTAATGAAAAGCTGTGCTCTGTGTCAAATTAATGTGCCATAGAGTTATGCTTTGGCTCAAAAGCAAAGCCAGGTAACTAATCTCTGCCTCCTGTTTATTAGCAGAATGCTGAGCTCATTATCGCCCTTGTAAATTGGCAACATGCTCTGGAATGCCAGCCTACTGAGCCTTGATCAGGGATGAGGGACATCCTCCTTCATTGGTGGGTTGCGATTACCTTTTCCACCAAATTCAACCCTGAGGTGAAAAAAGAAAGGCAAATAATATTGTTGACCAAATTCCAGTTCAGTCTCGCCAGATCCATCTCTTATATCATCTGTATAACAGTCTATGATGCACGGAGTGTGTGGCCCCATGGCCTCAGCTAATGGCTCATAGTCAATTTTCGATAAATCCTCATTGAGTGTTCAGTCTGATGTTAGCCGCCATGGAGGCCATTTTTTCCTTTTGTCTTATAAGCCCTCCTTCCCCCTTTTTCTGGAAACGTGACCTGCACTTCCTTCATCTTGCTGGCCATGGTGGTGGGCATGTAATACAACTTGGCTCATCATAGTAGCTTATTCTTACAGACATAGTGAAGGGACCAGGGGTCAGCACACAACACAAGCAAAACCAATCCAAGCCCTCCCTAGAAATGGTTTGATGTTCTAACAAGCCCCTTCCCTCTGTGTGTGCACTTGATGACAGGTAGGACGGGGACCAGGGTGAGACAAACAAGGTACCTTTAGGACACAGAATTTAAGGATGCACCTACTCTCAGGATCCTGCAAGTGCAGCGCTGATACTTGAAAGTGGTACATCCTTCAATCATGACCAGCACCTGCCTCACTGGCTTCACCCTGGCCCCAGACCTGAGAAGATGGGAACCTAGAAGTACCAGCAGTCATTCCTTCAGTCACACAAAGAAATCCATTTCAATTGGAGGAAGTGAAATCCATAAGCAAAGTAGGCCTGGCCCTAACATTTTCAGGGCTCAAGGGAAAAGTAAGAATGAAGCACACAGCATATGTTTAAAGAGTAACACTTTATTAATGAAGCTGCACCAATAGTCCAACTAGCATTCGTGCCCAGTGACCATCAGCCATGTTCACGGTCTTCCCCTCAGGACCTAGACACCAGACCAGCTGAACCCCTCTCCCCTCACCTCCCAGCCCTGCACATCTGAGTGGTAGTCAGGCTCTGCATACTCACCCTGGCCCAGTCACCGAGAGACCAGGCTGAGGGGGAAGCACAGGAGAATTTCCTTCTCCTCAGGTCGTTTTCCTGGTTCCAATAGTACTTGAGCCAGACTTAATCCATGACAAGGAGAAGGCAGCTCTGGCAAGAGGGCCATTTTATCTCCTTGGGAGATCAGAAGCAGAGAAGTTCCCTGGGTCACCAAAATGGCCACATAGACTGTTGGAGTTTCAAAGATACCCCTTTAAACCAACCTCTGCATGGGATGACCTCAAAGAACAAAGAAAACAAAGCTTCGATAACTGTGAAACTCTCTCCACCTGTCCACCATTCACGCAGTTTTCAAATGTCATACTGGAAACAGCTCAAGAACAAAGGGTATTTTTATACAAGCAAAGCAGTACACATATAGGACTGTCACCTGCCTAAACCTGTCCACAACTCTGCCAGAAATACATGGGATGATCCAGGCAAAAATGTGTTTAATGACCCAGGTTAGAATCTGAGTATCATGACTTTCATTTGTATGTAGAAACAGCTATTAGAGGGTGTCTGACCTCAGTTTTTTCTGTTTGCAATTTTTCTCTCCTCCTGGAAAAAAGTGTTGGGAGAATTCTTAAGCAGCTTGAAGTGATCTTATTCCAATATTTATCAATCAAACACTTTACCATAGATAAAGTGTTAACCGAAGCTCTAGCAGGATATTTTATGGGATTTGGAGATCTTATCCTAAAACAAACTTCATCTAAAAAATGAGCTTCTGCGTGATTTGATAATATGCTCCTTCTTTCACTGTAGAAGAATCCAAAGGCACATGTAAACAGAGATAAAAATGAAGAGTCATTTAAAGCAGAGAAAAGCTGAGTGACCAGCCTCTGTGTCGGGAGGATTGCTCAAGAAAAAGACTGTTTTACGTAGTAATGATGCCTGAATCCATTAAACGTCTTCTTTTTATTTTAAGTTTTTTAATGTTTATTTATTTTTGAGAGAGAGAGAGAAAGACAGAGTGCGAGTAGGGGAGGGGCAGAAAGGGAGGGAGAAACAGTGTCCGAAGCAGATTCCAGGCTCTGAGCTGTCAGCACAGAGCCCAATGTGGGGCTCCAACTCACAAACCACTAGATCATGAAGTCGTCTGACATGAAGTCGGATGCTTAACTGACTGAGCCACCCAAGGCCCCCTGAAATCTCTTCTAATTGAGGGACCTTGTATTCCATCTGTATCTTCGTGTGTTCCATAGAGAAGGTTTCTCAACTTCAGCACTGCCGACACTTTGGGAAGGTAGTTCTTGGGCCCACAGGGGGCTTTCCCATGCATTGCAAGATGCTTACCCACGTCTCTGGCTCTTTACTCAACCAGTCCCAGTACCACCCTCCCTCCATGTGATGCCCCCGAATAGATCTTTAGGAGAAGCCAAATGTCCTCCAGGGACAAAATCACTCCTGGCTGAGAAAAATGGTTTCAGAGGACATCGGGAGATGCTTGCCCAGCCGGACATCAGTGTCTTTGTGGGAAACCGCCTCTGGTCGTCAGGACAAATTCATGTGCCGATTCTCCCAGTACAGAAGCTGGGAGGATCCTTGAAGGATCAATGAGCCAGCTCCTCAGACTCATGGCCTCAGTAGGTCCCAGGAAGGTCAGTGAACTAAACTTAGCCAGCTAGGTTCTCTGCTGGACTCTGAAGCATTCTTAGAGGAATGCAGTTGATGAACTGATTGGGTTTAGTCTTCCCAATGGCAAGTTCCCAAGCAAGACCACTGAGCAATGCCTACTATTGATACCTGGTTCCTGTCTCTTCCAGATCTGGTCTAATGGCCTTCTCTCCCAACCTGTAATAACCCTCATCGTATTCTTTAAATAAATTAGCCAGAGTTACAATGCCACTTGCAACCAAAGACCTACGCTAGAACAGATTCCTTACATTCCTTTCCTTATTAAATCTTTTAAAAGCAATGAGTTGGTAAAAAAAAAAAAAATCAAGGAAAAATAGAAACTCAAGGAATTAAAAATTGTTTTAAATAATTTAACCAACTAAATTATTCTTATACTTAAACATTAAACATTAAGCGATCCTGAGATGCCTGGGTGACTCAGTCAGTTGAGTCTCACTCTTGATTTCAGCTCAGGTTGTGATCTCATGTTTGTGAGTTCAAGCCCTGCATCGGGCTCTGTGCTGACAGTGTGGAGCCTGCTGGGGATTCTCTCTCTCTTCCTCTCTCTGTCCTTCCCATGTGTTTGCGCATTCTCTCTCTAAATGAATAAATTTTGAAAAGTTAAGCAACATTTATCGCTTGTCAGTCACATGTCAGTATTCTACTGTGTTCCTATGATAGAAACTTTACTCTTGCTCTCAAATAAATTTCCTCTTTGATTTGGTTATTTCAAACAAACAGAAATATTCCATGACATTAATGACAGTAACTGTTTACTTCAGGGATACTCAAACTTCCAGTGGCAAAACCCAAGTTTCAAACAAAATCTATTGCTCAATTTCAATATGAAAATGAACAAAATGCCATTTTATTAGTACCTATTTTTGACTTCTATATAGTTCTTTATATAAATTTAAAGGTTAGGTTTGTACTTAACACTTTTTAATGTTTATTCATTTTTGAGAGAAATTGAACATGCACAAACAGGAGGGGCAGAGAGAGAGGGAGACACGGAATCAGAAGCAGGCTCCAGGTTCTGAGCTGTCGGCCCAGAGCCCGAGGTGAGGCTCGAACTCATGAACAGTGAGATTGTAACCTGAGCCGAAGTCAGATGCCCAACAAACTGAGCCACTCGGGTGCCCCTTTATACTTAATGTTTAACTCAGTCTATGAGATCACTAAAATATTCTGGTGATCACTTTTAAAAATTTAAAATATATGTATTTTTAATGTCTATAGACTTCAGGGATGCCTGAGTGGCATCAGACTCTTGATTTCAGCTCGGCTCATGATCTCACAGTTCATGGGATGGAGTCCTACATCCAGCTAGTTCTGTGCTGACTGCACAGACCCTGCTTGAGATTCTCCCTCTCTCTCTGCCCCTCCTCCCCAAATAAATAAACGTTAAAATTACTTAGAGGCTTCAGTTTGTCTCAGCATCCGAATTATATCTGTCATGAAATTCTCCATTTGTTCACCACTAAATTAATGTCTCCCTGTAGATCACTTCTCTTTTATGTAAACTGTCCATTTATTGCCTGTCAGCCCCAAATTCACCCTTCAGTACCTGCCCTCTAATCATGCACCTGGACCCTGTGCACACTTCTCTGCCAGCTGACATAATGTTGAGCTTTGTCAGTAGAGGCACCTGGAGAGACACTGGTGGAGAAAGCCTTCTGTCTTCCTTTTTCCAGAATGCTCTCTCAGGAGGCTTTTGCAAAATGCATGACTTCTCTAGTGACCCCTTCCGTAGTACAAGCAGCAGGTGCCTTCCCTAGCTCTGGTTCCTGCCGCATTTGCCATGGGGCAACCAGCAGCCTGTGGACCTCCCTGAAGACAGCTTCCCTCTAACCCCTCTCAGCTGGCTTCCTAGAAAATGCTGCGGTGACACCATCCCACAGACAGCTCACCCAGACCCCCTACGGAGATTCCCAGAGCCCTGCTGGAACAGTTCTGCAGTAAAGTTCCCCACTGGGCCACATGAGCCATGACCCAGTTCTCTTAGACAAGGTCTGAATCACAGCCCTTGGGGCAAGGGGACTTCTTCCTCATGCACTGTTTCAGCCCAAGAGGTGGAAGCTGTTTATTTCCCATATTCCTGTATTCTTTAGAACCTCTTTTGTCCCTGGATAGCCAATCCTCTGTTACTATAATTCCACGATGAAGTTTAAGTCCTTCATACTAATCTTTTCATTTTCAAATTCTTGGGTGGTTTCTCTCTGCTGGCTGGATCCCAATGTATCATTTTTTTTCTTTTTTTTAATCACTGATGTCCTTGTTGGACAATTCCAACATGTCAAATGTGTATGAATATCTTTCTATGGATTCTTTTAAATTTTGACTGTAAATCACAGTTTCTATTTTTTCAAATGTCTAGTAAACTTTATATTGTATCATGGATAATGTAGGGAATACTTTGTAGAGATTCTGGTTTCTCTTACCTTCTGAGGGATGATGACTTTTGTTCTATAAGGTACGTAAATTATGGGAAGATATCCTTGATGTTGTAGATGCTTGGTTTGCAACTCTGTCATTGTAGAACTATTTAATTTATTCATTTTTATTGAAAATATTTGTTGTAATTTGAGTTGTGCAATGTGTTAATTTGATACACTTTTATATTGTGACATGATTGCTCTTGTAGCTATGTTTAGCAATTCTATCCTGTTATGTCATTATGCTTTCTTTTTAGTGATGGGAATAAGTAAGTTTCAGTCTCTCAGCAAGTTTGATGATTGTACTATAATGTTGTTGTCTATAGCAGGACTATTTCAGTTTTATACTTAGTTGTCAGGTATAACCCTTAGTCCTGGGACCTTAACTGTTGAGGCATGCCTCTTTTGAATAGAAAGCCAGGATGTTTCCTAACACCTTGTAATTTGGGGAAACTTGAACTAAAATCTCTCTCTCCCCAGACCTGGGCAACAGATAACCATCTGCTAAGTTAACATTATAGTTGTTTATTCATAGCTTCCTTGGAGGTTTACTCCACAGGTGGGCATTTTAGAAGTCAGCAAATGATTTAAGGATAAGGGTGGCTTATGTAGAATTGGGAGCTTCCTCTCTGTGCCTCAATCCTTTCTGGGGTCTCTTCCCCCCAGTTTCTAGCCACAATGGCATCCCCAAGCTCTTATCTCCAAATCTCCAGTTTTTCTCTGATTTTTATCTCCCTTTCATGGAATGGGCCAGAGTTCCATGAAGGTAGAAGCCATATAAATGTGGATCTAACCCTATAGAACCCCTTCTTTCAAGGTTTTATACCAACTTTTTTTCTTTTTTTGCTCACCTGTGCTATTTCCATAATCTATTGCTGTGTATGAACACGCCCCAGAACTTAGTGGTTTCTAACACAAATTGTTCACTTAGCTCTCCTTTCTTTGCGTTGCCTGAGTGGTTTGTATCTGAGCTGACTTGGCTGATTTGTGCCCAGATCACCAATGTACCTGCAACCAGCTGGAGGGCAAAGTGGTGTCTCAGTGGTCCGGGACACACTCACTCCTATTTGGCTAGTGGTTGTTGACGGTCAAAGGGGAAGTGGGCCATGTTTATCATCCTCCAGGTTAACTTGGGTTTCTTCTTGGTCATGGGTTTTCAAAAGAGCAAAAGGATAAGTCTCAATGAACGAGTGGCATATTATTAATGCTTCATTGGTCAAAGCAAGCCATGTAGCCAATCCAGGTTCAAGGGCTTCAGAAATAGATTCCACCTCTTGATGAGAGAGGCTACAAATCTCATTGCAAGAGTCTGGATAAAACAGGGGAGGACTAGGTAGCCTCTTATGTGTTCTATCACAAGAGTCTTCAAACTATAAAAAATCACCTGAAGTTTGGAGTTGTTATTGGTCTAATACATGCGGCTCCACTATTGCCAAACTTACACTTCTTGTGTCTTTAAGGGAATGTGGGAGCCATGTGTCAATCATCTGATGTGATCTGTTGTGAATTTGCTTCCACACTTTATTTTATGTGGTCTTGTCTGAGCTATTAAATGGAACAGAGTGTAGCACTAAAACAATCCCAGTTATGCCTACCAAATGGAGGACTGCTTTTATACAGGAGATTCCTCCTCACAGCCAAGCCTGATTCAAAGTTCCCACAATGCAAGACAAGCTTTGACGTGCAATTGTTAATAAAATGTAGTTTGGAGAGATTAGAATTATTTCCAATTTTGCATAAGGTCAGAATTTTTGTGTAATTGCATAATTCAGGTTCTGATAAAATATAACCATGGTGCCTATTCACAGATATAGCAAAAGTAACCTCACTCCCAGGACTGCATAAAACAAATTAATCTGACAATATGAGTTAGCACATTTTGGGGTTGCAGTGTTATCGCTTGGTATATAATATTTGATAGGGCAGATTAATTTATTATAGTTTTAAAAATAATTTCATCATGTTTTAATAACATTCAAATAAAACATTTGCACAGTCCTTGAATAATTCCTGTACTAAAAGGAACATTGTTCCTTAAATTTTGTTTCATATGTGGCTTCTGCCACAAGACCATAGGTGTCTTGAGAACAGAAACCCTGTCTCATTATTGCACCCTAAACTCCTAGAAAGTAATGATCCTCAGTATTTTCTTTAACGGAGGTTTAATCAAATAATAAATCATTAACAATCTGGCTAGTGGCAAGATAAGTTTTGGTCCTAAATGGTGATCGTTTTACAGTAAGTTCTGTGCACTAGGAACCATAAATTGCATCGCTTGCTAATGTATTGAATAAAAATTATTGAGCCCATATTATGTACCCACGTGCTATGAGAAGTCTAATGGATACCAATAGAAATAGTGTTTGTAAGTGTGCAGCTCACAGTATTGAAGTGGTAATAAATATAATAGTAAAATCACTGTCAACGCATGCATTATTACTGAGAAGTCAATTTAGAAAAATCCACACTATCCCATGTTTCTCCTTTGTTCTCACACTATTGCCAATCTCAAAACCCTTCCACACCGTATGTGGGTTTTTCCCCACACCAAGAAATTTTGTGACACCAGCTGGGCGTCCTGCAAGTTAACTAAATTCTGACATTATCTATCTGGAGGTGGGATCCTACATTACAGGTTATGGGCTCAGTCCTAAGAGACTGCTGTCCACTTCAGAGGCCAATTGCAAGTAGTAGATCTTCAGGTTGTTCGTTCCTTCTGTCCAATCAGGCTACAAATCAGGGGTTCCCATGACCCCTCTTGGTTTAATTTGCTAGAGAAGCTCACAGAGCTGATGAAAACACTTACAGTTACCAGTCTATAAAAAAGTGATAAAAGACATAGAGGGCCGATGAAGAGATACATAGAGTGAGGTCTGGAGGGACCCAAGTTCAGGAGCTTCTGTCCTTGTGGAGTCGGAGTGTGTCACCCTTCTACTCTATGGATGTGTTCACCAACCTGGAAGCTCTCCAAAGCCCACACTATTGGGATTTTTCTGGAGGACTTCTCATGTAGGAATGATCAATAAGGAACTCAATTCACAGCCCCTTTCCCCTTTCTGGGGAGTAGGGAGTGAGGCAAAAATTCCAGGGTTCTAATCATGGCTGGGTCTCTCTGGTGACCAGCTGGAAAGCCACCCTGAAGACTATCCAGAGTCACCTTATTAGAACAAAAGATGTTTCTCATGCTCTCATTTAGAAAATTATAAGCGTTTAGGAAGCTCTGTGCCAGGATCAGGAGGCAGAGACCAATATACGTATTTTCTGTTATCTCACAAATGTGAAACGGTGCAGCCACCTGGAAAACAGTTTGTCAATTTCTTAAACTGTTGAGTCTTTTAAGAGGAGTATCAACCCAAGAGAATTGAAAGCATATGTCTACACAAAGACCATATGATAAATTGAGAACGTCAGCAGCATTATTCATGATAGCCCAAGAGGGAAACAACCCAAATGTCTCTCCACCGGTGAACGGATAAACCCAATGCGGTATGTCCTTACAGTGAAATAACATTCAGCAATGAACAGAAACAAAGTACTGATGCATTCTGCAGCTGGAATACATGGATAAATACATTCACAAGGAACCTCTAGAGCGCGATGCTAAGTGAAAGAAAACAAACACGAAAGACCACATGTTGCACGATCCCATTTATACAAAATGTCCAGTAAAGGGCCAATTTGTAGAGCTAGAAAGCAGATTAGCGTCTGCCCAGTGCTGGGATTGGGAATGGGGAGTGACTGCAAATGAGCACAAACTTTCTTTTCGAGGTTATGGGAATATCCCTAAATTAGCTTCTGATAATGGTTGTGCAGCCCTGTGAACTTTTTAACAACTACAAAATTGCACACTCAAAATGAGTAGATTTTATGGCATGTAAATTATACCTCGATAGTGGGTTTTTTTTTTAAAAAATCCTCATTAATGGGATGTAATAGATTTTGGGTCAGAGAAGGCACACTGGAATAAGTGGCCTGAGATACATGTAAAAGGAGATAAAAATTCTCTATTTGACACTTCTATGGTTGACTGGTAGCCAAGGAGAAGGCCACCACTGAGGTGAACAACAGCATGATGTCTGTCGAGTGTGTCTGGTAAGTGTGCTGCACCTGTGGTAGTTTCTGTTTCAGTGAAGTAGGCAGTCATAAAAGGTAAAAAATAGAGATGTCAGAACTAGCTAGAACATGGAGGGCCTTGCGTGTTGTATTTTAAAAGTGGGCTCTTATTCTGTACATGATCAGGATATTTCAAAAGCTTTAAGCATGATAATAATAATTATTATTATTATCATCACCTGATCAGGGCTTTATTTTTCAGATGAACCACAATGACAGCTCTCTAGGATTCCTAGAATTGTAAGCAGTCATCCCAATTCACTTTCCTCAATTTAAAATTTTTAAATGTTTTTTATTTATTTTTGAGAGATAGAGACAGTGCAAGCAGGGGAGGGTCAGAGACCGAGGAAGATACAGAATCCAAAGCAGGCTCCGAACTCTGAGCTAGCCATCAGCACAGAGCCTGATGTGGGGCTCGAACCCACGAACTGTGGGATCATGACCTGAGCCGAAGCTGGACGCTTAACCCACTGAACCACCCAGGCGCCCCATGCTTTCCTCAATTTAATTAGCAGAATGTTTCTACCAATGTCTGCTCCCTGATAGAGGAGTTCCTATATGTGGCTTTGGATTGGTGACTTTTACAGAATGTTGTAGGTGGAAGGAAACTTGGAATGAATCTTTATTTGCTCCACATTGATAGATCATGGACCAAGGGTTCCCTCATTTATGTTCGGTTGGGCTCATTTGCCCAAAATTTCACTGTAACTTTGGTTAGTTGTAAATTTGTTTTAAAGAAAGAGTTATTAGCATAAGAACCTGGATTTTTAGCTATTCTTATAAAAACAGTTAGAAGAGAATACAGTGCTGGAGCCCGTTCTCACATGTTAGCCGTCAGCTAGGACTGAGGAGAGGCTGCCATCTTTGATGGGGTGTGTGCTTTCTAGGTGCTGAAGCCAAAGCCCAGTTAGTGCTGGCCAATTTTTTAAATCAAAAAACTAAAATTCAGTGTTATTCAACCATAATTCCTCATCAGCCATAATTTATTTGTAGTTATTACTGGATTAGTCTGCAGATACCCATGAAGACTGCTTTTAAATGTGGTTTCAAACTATTTCTGTTGAGCATGCTATCTGCGCATACTTTTGCCCAGCCAGTTCCATGCCAGAGGAAACTAATTTGTGTTGTCACTTGTATGATAATTATTGCATTTACAAGACAATTTGAGACTCAATCTGGTACTATTTTCTTTTTAGTGTGTAGAAATCTCATAATTTACTATTCATTATATATAGCTGTTATAGGAAGTATGGGAACATTTTGGGATAAAAATTTTCAAAATACAGCAACTCGGCGTGTCTATTAAGGCGATTCAGACTTGAAACTCTCTAAGCATTCATGCCGACATCTGTCTAACCCAGAAAGCTAGTCTGGTCTGGTGATAGTGGCAAGAGCTTGAATTTGAACACTCCGCTGTGGGATTCTGGACAACTTCGGGCTTGAATTATTGTTCTGAGTGATGCAGAACTTGGCTGAGATGAAACACCGTTGGGACTAAGGCTGAAAACAGATGCTGTGATATCTTACCCCTTTAATTCTTCGCGTCTGGTGTTTGCCTGGGCCTGGTAAAACTGGTGTTGGTAGACTGAGACTATTTATCCAGAATTTAAGTCACAAATCTGTGCAGGGATTCGTATAGGAAAAATTCCCAGTGGCTTGGGACATAGTCTGGGACAGCTGGATGGAGAAATGTCAACAGCTGTTCAAAACGAGACCGAACAGAGCCCGAGATCATCTGTGCAGGTAAAAGCTAAACAGCGGGCATGAAGAGGTAATGTAAATTACCAGAAATTAGCCAGCATGATGGACAGCCAGTCTGCATTCTGTGAAGGCATCTTTTCCTTCTGAGAAACGATGCTGTTGTTGTTTGTTTGTTTGTTTAGGACAACAAAGGTAATCATGCCATGATCAGTAGAATGCTGAAGCAGAGACATAATTGAAGGTGGAATTATTGATACATGGGTCAATGCCAGCTTGATTAGCAGGTCAGAAACCCAGTATTAATAAGGGCTCAAAAGGAAATCTTGGATCCAAGAAATATAAAGTCCGAATGGATGAAGGGTCCAGAGGAGCACATTGACTCTCCCTTTGGCCGTGACAGGCATTGCCAATCCCTGGGCAGTCTGCTATTGAGCCTGCATATGGCCTACTTCTCAGTCCCGTCCTTCAGACAGATGCATGCTTCCGCTCAGAGGCAGAAGCCTTCAAACCCTCCTACTTACCAGCTGAAGATACCTAGTTCACTTTTCCAGAAAAATCAGAGTGGAATGCATATAAAGGCTGCAGTTGAGTCACGGTGTTATGTATTACTTTATCACCAACTGAGGGTGAACAGAATTTTTTCTTAACCTCTGCTGAAGGTAGGCTCTCCAGATGAAAAGGAAGAGAACATTTTCTTATAACTCAGTTTCTCTGAACAACGGTTGCTGTCACTTTCAGTATAATGATTCATTTTACTGAAGGTGATTTCTTTTGGATTTAAATTATCCCACTGACTTACATTACCTGGAAAGGTATCTATTTCCTATTCATGTCAAATTATATGAAGATAGCTGAATCTCATTTATTATTTCAATAAAAGGTACTTTTTGTGTGTTCTGGGAATCTAAGAATGTGTTGTTCTTCATAAAACCCCATTACCTATGGGGAGGATGTGTTGCATTCTGGATGGGGCGTTCTGTTACAGGCAGGTCCTAGAGCAAATGTTACTGTAGATTATTTACGGACAAGGTTACATTTTGTTCCTTCTGTCTTTCACCAGCCAGCCTGTGACTCTTGGGGCTATTCACCCCTTATCATCATATTCATTTGTTCTTTTGTGAATTTTAACATTACCCATTTATATTCAGGCCTCTGTTTGAATACAACCAACTATTTCTCGATCTTGTCAGATTCTCCTCCGTATTTCTGCTGTGGCCATTATGAGTCTTCCGTGGTTGTGTGATAGCTTTTAGATACCCATCAGCAGCATAAGACATTTTGTCTAATATGACCCGATCCTCTTCAAGGGCTTTCTTTACCCTTTTTCATCTTTAGGGAAGGATAGTATACAAAATGGCCAAGAGCATGCATGACTAGGTTATGTTGTTAAAATCTTAGTGGAGTGCCATGAGTGTAACCTTACGCTCCCATTAGACTTCAGAGAATGCTTGTATCTCGAACATGGTTTTTGCAACATTTTCTTCCTAAATATCCTATGATTTGTAAGTAAGTGAACACTGCTTCCTATTATGCTAAACCAACAGCATTTTCTTTCTTTTTATTTTTAATTTTTTAGTAACATGCCATGTCCTTTAAACGGTTGGGGAAGAAAAATGAAAATCTGATAGGTAGGCAGGCTAATGCAGCATTATTTTAAATGTAATTATCAATAACGATCAATATTAATGCAAGTGTTCTTTTTTTTAAACATCGGTTGAGGTTTGCTCTCTCTCTCTCTCTCTCAAAATAAATAAGTAAACACTTAAAAAACACAGAGCATCAGGGTGGCTCAGTTGATTTAATGTCTGGCTCTTGATGTCGGCTTGCTGTCCTGAGATCAGGCCCCACCTTGGGCTCTGTGCTGAGTGTGGAGCCTGCTTGGGATTCTCTTTCCCTTTCTCTCTGCTTCTCTCCCCAAAATTAATAAACCTTTTTTTAAATTATTGGGTAAAGTTCTGCCATTTCATGTAAACCTTCCATTTTTTTCTCTCCTGCTGACCAATCCCAAAACAAAGCTTCAGAAATTCATTCCCATCTGGTCTCTTTTATTATCAAAATCAGAAGGGTTGAGGTTGTCATTCAGACATCAGTGTTTTTCAGACTTTCCGGTGATTCCAAAGTGCACCTAAATTGCTGTTGGCACCTATAAGGCTCCCATTGTAAAATTTTATGGTAAGGAAAGGATTATTAGGAGAGTAAGTTTCATTATGGCCCACAGACACCCTCCGGGTATCTGAACAAATTGTTGGTTTGTTGAACAAAACATCCATTTTCAATCCCTTCTCTGCTGTGGGCATCCCAGTTAGGCCCAGACACCTTCTTAGTAGCCGGATATGGGTTTTGAACTGGTGTTGGTACAGAGTACAGTGTGTGGTATGGAGAAGGATTGCAGGAGAGCAGCTAAGACGGTTTGAGCTTGAGTTTGAGAGTCTGACAGTGGCTCCAGCTAGAAGATCATGGTGGCTTGGGTCAAGGCGACTGCAGTGGAGATGGGAGAAGAGATGTGCATGAGAGAAATTTAGGAGTTTCACTTGGCAGGAATTGATGACTGTAATTCATGTGGGATGCCTAGAAGGTGTCAGGAAGGATTTAGGTTTCTGACTGTAGAAACTTGATGGGTGAAGGTTTGTGGAGATTGGAAATGTTGACGGTGGCGACCGGGGACTCCCCAGAAGTGGGGTGATGGAGATAAGCAGGGGAGTAGGGAATTAAAAGCAATGCAGTGTCCAGGATGGGACTCTGAAGATGGGTGGGAAGAGAGGCTAGGGAAGTCAACAGGTTACTGAGGAGAAAAACCAAGCGCATGCAGTATAACAGTAGCAGAGAAAAAAATAACAACAACAGTATTTTAAAGTGACCAGGAGGTCAAGCAAAAGAAGGACTGAAATGGACCAGTGGATTTAATAGCTTGGGAGACTCCCAAGATCTGATGAGCTGGAGGTGATGATACCAAACCTTGATATGCTTATGAATTCATGTGTAAACATAAAGTACTTTCTGAAAGCTAGCTACTTCCACTCATCAAATCATAAGCTCACTGAAGATACGGATACTTTTATTTATTTTGTATCGAAAACACCCACCTCATCTCTTGCCTCAACGCTATGATTATCATATATTTGGTGGCATAACGAATGAACACACCATGACGCGTTAGGACTGTTCAAACACTCTGCAATTTTTTTTCACGAATTTCTTTAGAAATTATTCTTGTTTCTGACTTTACAAACCCAATTTTAATCCATTCCTTTAAACTTCCAGTTGGGGAAAGTCAATCCTAGGACATAAGATTTTCCTGATTTCACAATTATAGTCCCCGGAATTTGGGAATTTATAATTCCAAATAGAGGCGAATTTGAAAATATGAGTTCTTGTTTCACTGGCCTCAGCTGGAAATAATGACGTTAGGTTTGCTTTTTACCAGCGTACAAATGTGTGTGTCCACTTTAGAGTATACTTTGCTTTAATGGAGACAAATTCTGTGTTATCAATTGTTCTCATCAGCTTTCTAGTCTTCTATGTAAATGTTATCAGAATATAAAATATAAAGATGTTATCCATTATAAAAACACAACACCATGTACATGGTAATGTTATTATTTCAGGGTATTTTATTATGGTACTAGTTTCTGGACGTTACATATGATTTTTTTAAAGTGTAATAATATTTTCATTATAAAAATATCCATTATAGCATGGGTGAAAAATGTATAACAGCATAAAAAATACAGATACTTGTTCTGTTCTTTGTATTATAGAAAAGACACTTTTAGTTTTTTTCCCAAAGTATTTATGTCATAAAAAAATACCACTATGCTTCACAACCTGTTTTATAAATGTATTTAACTCCGTTTTTCTTGGTCATTATGTTGGGACCATTTTCCAAGCCAAGTGATCATCTGTGAAACACAACACTACACACACACACACACACACACACACACACACATACACACACATTCTATTGCATAGATGAATCCAAATTCGTTTAAAGAGCTTCCAATAGTTAGATATTTAGGTAATTTCCAGTTTTTCAATATTATAAACAACATTTCTGGGCATGTTTTTAAAGCTAAATCTTTGTACACAGCTTTGATTTTATCTCAGAATATATTTCTGGAATTGAAACAGCAAAAATAAAATGTAGATATATGTAAGTTACTGATAAGTAATGCAAGATTTGGAGGCATTAACAATGTTGCACTAGTATATACTGAATGTAGAAAAAGTGAGAAAAGAATAAAATAAGAATTGCTTTTATTCTCACTCACCTGAGATGGAATTTGTTGTATAATCTTATAAATTATGTTTATTAAATATGCCAAATTCTCTTCCTATCTTCATTTTTGGGTAGCTAATGTATCTTTTTTGACATATAATATAACATACCACATAACTTACAGCATACAATATGTTATATGGTATATAATGGGCTCACTAATGATTTGTCATCTTCACTAAGATCCTACATACTGATGCTTTGTTCATTTTTATTTTTATTTTGAGAGAGAGAGAGAGAAAGACAGCACACAGCGTAAGCAGGGAGGGGCAAAGAGAGAGGGAGAGAGAGAATCCCACGCAGGTGCTATCAGTACAGAGTCCAGTGTGGGGCTCCGATCTCCAAACTGCAATATCATGACCTGAGCTGAAGCCAAAGTCAGATGCTTACCGACTGAGCCACCCAGGTGTCCCCGTTTTTATTTTTAAAGGAGATTTCATGTTTCCTTCTTTATTATGGTAGGTGGGTCATTTCCTTTAGATAAATATTACTACTACATACGTAAGCAATTGATTCCAAATATTTTATTTGTAACAGTCAATGTATTAAACTGTCTTAAAACTTTCAATGATTTTTTTCAGATAGTTTTTGTGGATTATCTAGACAAAATAATTTTCCCTTCTTCAAAAAATAGAGTAATTTACTTTCATCATTTTGGGGGTGTATTATTTTTCCTTCTGCCCTGCCTTCTCTCAATTCATCCTTCCTTCCTTCTTTCCTTTCTTTCATCCTTTCTTTTTTTTTGTCTATTGCTTTGATTACAGTTTGGTAAAAAATGTAATAGTGTTGATTATGACTGTGCCTATTTTCTCCATTTGTTCTAAGGGGTAACGTCTGTTGCATTGGTAGTAAGTTTCAGGTGAGATTGACTAGGAGAGTTTAATATTTTTTTATAGGTTAACCATGGTGTCTTCAGTACATCTGGCCTTAATATGCTAATATTTAATGTATAATTTGGTTCTAATTTGGCTCTAAGTTTCTAAGTGAGATAGAACTGTGAGTTCATGTGTGTGTACGTGTGTGTGTACTAATTCAGATTTGGCAATAAAGAAATACTAGCCTTCCTGGTTGAGTTGGAAAATTTGTAATTTTCTTCTGGGCTTTAAAAAGAAGTTTAAACAACCGGGAACTTACCTTTTCTTAGAGTGTGAATACACAGTTCATGCTTTGACCCTGGTCCAAGCACCATAGTCTCTCGCCTGGACCAACTTGATGGCCCAGGTTCCACCCCATCCTCCCCTTTGGTATAGTGTTTACCAAATAGACTGAACCTTGTATTTGTCAGAACACGTTTCTTCTCTGCTGAGAACTCTCCAGAACTTCCTGTGGCACCGGTAAGACTGTATCCCTGCCTCACCCACCCTTCTCTGCTCCTCTCCCCACCCTCTCCCCTGACCCTGGAGGGGGGGGTCTCTTTGTTGTTTCTATGGTGAAGCAGAGCTCATCCCAGATCACCGCCAGCTGTCTTCCTCTGCTTCCTGCAGGGATTCTTCTATGGTCTCTTACCAGAAGCACTTTCCTTGCACCTCGTGTAAAAGACACCTCGCCTCACCCCCATTTTTCTCAAGCTACATAATCTAGGATTTATTTTATACCAACCACTCTTCTAAAGATTTCCCACATTAACTCACTTAATCCTCACCATGACACTGTGGGGTAAAAGGTATGAATCCCATTTTGCAGAGGAGAAGGACGAGGCAGGATGCTTGCAGTAACCAGCGCACATTCAGGACAGCTGCTTGGTAAGGTAGTGGGGATCCCAGCTGGGAAGACAGATGCCCTCGTGGACACTCATCCCTTCTGTAGCACTCAGTCCTTGCCCTGCGTTGTCCCCCTGTCATACTTTACCGCCACCGGATATCCTAGATCTATGCAGCAGTTGCCTTGTTAGGACTGGGGATTTGCTCACAGCTGGGTCCTACTGAATTCTTTCTTGGGCTCGAGAGCAATGTCTAGCAGTCATAGGCTCCCAATAATACACATATTTTTTTCAGTAATAAATTGACTAAAAGAACCAGGAAAATAGGGGCACCTGGGTGGTTCAGTTGGTTAAGCATCTGACTTCAGCTCAGGTAATGATCTTGCGGTTCGTGAGTTCGAGCCCCGCGTCGGGCTCTGTGCTGACAGCTCAGAGCCTGGAGCCTGCTTCGGATTCCGTGTCTCCCTCTCTCTCAGCCCCTGCCCCCATCTCTCTCTCAAGTTTTTAAAGCTTTTGGGATAATTCTTGTTCTACTAGGCTGTGTACATCCTGAGTCACTGGTCATTTTTTCCCCTAGAAAATGTCTTAGTTTTCGAGATGCCCTGTTACAAATTGTACACAGAGAAAGCTACCATATTAAGTAGTCTCTATTCATATGAAAGACAATCTCGTTCATTAGCCTTAATATTGTGCTTTGTGATTAGTCTCTTGTTTTTCCTGAACCAGTCTTTTAAGGCTGTTGTAAACACACTGAGTTAGTAAGTGTAAAGAACTTGTTCCTTCCATATAATCCATAGATCCTCTGCTTTTTCTGATTTCTGTTTTTGCCAGTGGTCTACTTTTCTCTTGACTCATTTTTTCTTCCTTTTGTTAATTTCCATTGTCGCTATTTTCCCCCTTATTTTACCTGGTGTCACTCTCCCGTAAGTAATGATGGAGTTACTGGATGCTGAATTTGCCTACATTGCAGGTTGGGGCCACACCCTCTCAGGCTGGCGTTTTGTTCTTTTATATTCTGAATAACCTCAGACTACAATTTTAATTACTTCTTTTACTCAATAGCAAATTAAGCATTTTTTGTTTTCCCAAAGGCTGATAAAGTTTAGATATTTAATCTTTTTATATTAGCTGCTATGTTTGTTGCATAATAATCACATAATATGGCTGACACAATTCATACTTGTGAGGAAATTGCTGAGGCTTTTGCTTAGGACCAGAGAAATGGTATCATTCATCATTCTTTTTTCAAAGAAATGTGAAAATAATGCATTTCATTGCTTTCTTCGGGTTCACACATCAATCATATGTTTTTAATCTGATGATATTCATTGCATGATTTTTTCTTATTCTAAATGTATTGTGATATTAATTATGAGGCAAATTATTCTTACTAATAACATATGTAATGAAAGCTTTGGAATATTGAACACTAAAAACATACTGTATATATTATCTTATTCATTTTTTCTACAACCCAGTGATGTGTAAACCACTGATGAGTAAATTTAAGATTTGGAGGGGTTAATTAACTTCCTCATGATTACATGGCTGGTAAAGAGAAAAGTAAGATTCAAACTCAGATCTGGCCAAATTCAAAGGCTATATTATTATTATTATTATTATTATTATTATTATTAGGGGCACCTAGGTGGCTCAGATAGTTAATTGTCAAGTCAATTTTGGTTCAGGTCATGATCTCACAGTTCATGGATTCAAAGCCTCACATCTGGCTCTGTGCTGACAGCTCAGAGCCTGGAGCCTGCTTTGAATTCTGTCTCTCCTTCTCTCTCTGGCCCTCCCCCACTCACTCATGCTTATTCTCTTTAATTTTTTTTTTTAATGTTCCTTTGTTTGAGAGAGAGAGAGAGAGAGAGAGAGAGAGAGAGAGAGAGAGAGAGAATGAGCAGGGGAGGGGCAGAGAGAAGGAGACACAGTACGAAACAGACTCCAGGCTCGGAGTTGTCAGCACATAGCCCTACACCAGGCTCAAACCCACAAACTGTGAGATCATGACCTGAGCCAAATTTGGATGCTTAATCCATTGAGCCACATAGGTGCCCTTCAAAACCTCTAATTGTAATCATTGTCATATACTGAGAGCATTATCCATCTTGTTTAGTATATATGGGATCAGTTGATAGGTTAATAGATGCTTGTCTACTCCTTAAAAAAGAACTATCCATTTTAGAGGCAATTAATATATATACTTAAAACAATATGAATATATTCCCCATGACAAGTTACTTTATATGTTATATTAAAATTATATAATATTCCATTTTATTAATGTTCCACAATTTAACCAATCCCTAAAATTTACTCATGCTAAATATTTTCAGTGTTTTTGTTATTATTCACAGCCATTTGGTGACAACTTAATCGGTAAGGTTTTTTCTCATCTATGATTATTTCCAGGCAATAAAATATTAGAAGTGAAAAAGCAGGATCAAAATTCATAGATACTGCCCTAGGGCCCAGCAATTGTACTACTAGGTGTTTATCTGCAGGATACAAAATACTGACCTGAAGGGGCACACGTACCCCGATGTTAATAGCAACGCTATAAAAAAAGAGCCGAATTATGGAAAGAACCCAAAAGTCCACTGACTGATGAACAGATAAAGAAGATGTGTATATACACAATGTATGTATATACACAATGGAATATTACTCAGCCGTCTAAAAGAATGCAATCTTACATTTGTAATGATCTAGACAGAACTAGAGTGTATTATGTTAAACAAAATAAGTCAGTCAGAAAAAGACAAATATCCTATGATTTCACTCACCTATGGAATTTAAGAAGTAAACAGATGAACATAAGGGAAAGGAAGGAAAGATAAAATAAGATAAAAACAGAGAGGGAGGCAAACGAAAAGAGACCCTTAAGATGGATACCAAGCTGAGGGTTGCTGGAGGGGTGTTAGGTGGGGGATGGGCTAGAGGGGGGATGGGCACAAAGGAGGACACTTGGGATGGGCACTGGGTGTCACAGGACGTGACGGATCACGAAATTCTGCTCCTGAAACCATTACTACACAATACGTTAACTAACTTGAACTTAAATGAAATCTTGGCAAGAAAAAAAAAATAAATTACTGAAAGGAAGAAATTCAAATACTTTATAAAGGCTTTGATCTATATTTTAAAACTTCTCTCCTATGTGGCTGTGAAAATTGTTTCCTTGCACTTTACTCATTTTTCTAATTTTAAAGGATTTTCAATAATTTTACATATAAACCATTCTCTTTCTTTCATAGATTAAAATGTTTCCTGGCTCACACCGCCCACTGATATTCAGAGTTAAATGGGGGAATCATTTTCCCATTTATCCAATTTTTGTGTACTCTCCACAGTAAAGATTTTGTGAAGTCTATACAAATAGGTTCAGCAGACATAGGGTTAATATCCCTAGGTATTTCACTTGTGTTAGTGGATTTAAAGGGAAGTTTGTGGGGGGTTTTCTCCATCAGCCCTTCCTGGTTATTTTTAATAGGTAGAAATTATTGCTATTTCATATTTAATTTTGAATCTTGCAAAAGTATTGAAGCTCCTATTTTTAAAATGATCTTTCAGTTGATTCTCCTTTTATTTTAATTTTATCTAGGCTAATATTATCTTCTGTAAATAATAATTTTGTATCATCTTGGTAATCACTGTGCTTAAAATTTTTTGGTGTTGTTCTGTAATTGCTTTGGCTAGGATTTCAGAACATTATTAAATTAGAATGGTGATAACAGAAATTGGATGCTTATAGCTTAGTCAGAATGCCTCTGTGTTTTATGTCTCTTTGTGCAAATTGGCTGTTTCATGTGATTTTTCTTTATCATAAGTAATTTTTAAATTCCCAGTTTACTAATATAATTTATTAGAGATGAATGTTAAATGTTACGAAATAGTTTTACTCTCAAACATAGGTTCTGTGGATCATATAGTATGATTTTCTAATGTGATAAAATAGATTCATGGATTTCATATTTATATTTACATATCTAGAGAGAGATGATGTTAATATATGTAATTTCTGTTCTGTTGTGCTGATTCTATAGACTAATAATTACTCAGACATATTTTTTTCTGTAGTATAAAAGAGATAGCTAGTACTTTGGTATGTGGGTGTGTGTGTGTATACATGTGTTTGTATGAGATTTTTTCAGACTTTGCTATGAAAGATATACTATGAAATACGTAATAGGGATCATTCTCTCTATAGGATTTTTTTCCCTTTTCGTGATGCTGTAAAAAAATAGGTATCTACTGTCCTTTTACTTAAAATGACTCATCCTATAAGTACATCTATACTTGGCATGATAAAATAAAGCCAATGGATTGGGATACAAAGCCACAAAACAGACACACATATGTGAAACTTAATGTATTACACAGCCTCCATTTCAGGTCCCTGTAGGAATGATGAGCTATTTAATAAATTATGCTGGGTCAATTCTATATAGAAACATATAAAATTGAATCTCAGGCTCACACTAGCCACAAAAATCAATTTCAGATGGATTTATGCTTTAAATATGAATGATACATTAATTTTTAAAAGAAAACTTAGAAAAATATCTTGTAACATTGAAATAGGGAATTTTAAATGATAAATATGACAAAAATGACAAGTCATAAAGAAAATATTAATATGCTGAATTATATTAAAGATAGATTTTTACCAAAAAAATATTGTGAAGCTGAAAAGACAAATCACAAAATGGGAGAAGATATTTTCAAGATCTAACCAAGCATTAGCATCTGGAAAATGTAAACAGCATCTACAAATCAATAATGAAAAGAAAACTCACTCTGATGAAGGTCTAAGTAAACCAGAATGACAAGTAAACACAGTGAGATATTCTCAAAATCATTGGTAGACACACATGCAAATCAAAGCCACAATGAGATACCATTTTACACATATTATATTGGCAAAAATTAAAGAGTCAGATGATGCCAAGTGATTTTTTTGCCTTGGGAGTGCCTTTGGAAACAGGAAGGTGGAGTTATTTAGTGAAGTTAAAGATGTGCACGTGTACATTTCAAAATTTCGACTCCTTTTAGGAATATGGAGAGCCTCTCCACTGTGTTCACGAGGGGACACATGGAGGTATCTTTAGAGTAGGATTTTCTATAATAGCTAAAAATTTGGGAACAGCCCAAATATCTGTCAGTAGTAGAACAGACAAATAGAATTGGTACATACGTTTTTAATATTTAGACAAGGGAACATTATGGAAGAATATCACTGAATGAATGTTAGATGAGACTCAAAAACTTTGTTTATCTGGGTGGGGGGGTTGTGGAATTCACAGAATTGTTGGAATATAACTCCATTTCTATCAAGGTCACACGTGGCAAAGCTATGGAATACAATATATTATTAGAGATTTTTGTGAATATGCTAATACTATTTTTAAAAAGGCAAAGGAAGGATTTTCAAGGGAAATGATATGCAAAAATCAGAATAGATATTTCCTCTGAGAACTGGCATTGATGAAAGAGTGTACTGAGGCTTTCAAATCATTTTTCTATTTCTTAAGCGTATTCATGGGTAAGTGGGTGTTAATTTTAGTTTTCTTTAAGACTTTCATACATATGAACTGTTCTGTAGAATCTATGTATCACAGCAATTAAAATATGCAAATGTTCTATCTTTTATTAGCTTAGTTGTTCGTAGATTTAGTTTCTTTTTGGTTTTTATTTATTTATTTCCTTTGCCTTTTTGAGTCAAATAACATGTTTGTATTCTTTCTAGAATACAAATTTCAAGAAAATTTCCACTTTGTGAAGATTTTAAAATGTTCACTCTATCTAGCTTATTTTTAGCAGTTACTCATTTGACATTAAATAATATTTTCTTTAAATACAGCTTGGCATATAATCTTTAGAAAGTAGTATGTACTAAAAGAATCCTCATGATTATTTTCCTAATAAGTGTTTATGGTAGCTTACATTTTCTTTCAGAACTTGGATTGTTTTCAGCCTCCCAAGTTTTTTAGTTGGTTTGAGCCATCGTCCTTTTGCTTCTCATTCACAGATTTACTGCAGGGCATTCAGAGAATTTACAGATCGTCTTTTGTTGCTCTTACAGTGTGACTTTTCTCAAAAATATTTTCAATTGTTAAACATAAAACAAACACAGAAAACACACAAAGCCAATATGATTATGACATGACTGTCCCTGCACCTGTCACCAATACCGGGAGCTAAACTTTACCAGTGACCTTTCCATCGATGGACCCCCATTCTTCCACACATGCTACCCTCGCCTTATAGAGAACAATCTCATTTCCCCTGTAGATTCTCACAGTGTGGATTTTGTGGATTGTATTCCTTTGATATAGCTTAATATTTTTTTATTTTTCTTCTCTCTCTATCATCTCTATCTCTATTTTTCTTTCTCTCTTTCTATCATCTATCATCTGTAATCTACATCTACCTAATCTATTTATATCTATCATCTATATCTATTTATATCTATCATCTAATCTATATCTATCTATCATCTATCTATTTATCATCTATCTACATCTATTTATCCTTCTATCTTAGTAAAAGGCAAAAGATTTATACAATCTGAAGAGAAACCAGAGTTTTATTTATCCATCTACCTATCTATCATCTATCTATTGTCTATCTACCTATTTACCAGTCCATCTGTCTGTCCATCTATCTACCTATCTATATGTATTCTGGCAAAATTTATTTACAGCTGTGTGCATTCTTCATTAAAAGACAGATAACTTTCACACCCACTCAATTGCTATTTTTGAAAAAAACATCAACAACAAAAGTTAGTGAGGATTTGGGCACCCTGAATTCTCACACATCATTGGCAGAGATGTAAAACAGCACAATTCCTTTGAGAAAAGTTCTGGCAGCTTCTAATAAAATTAAACATATATTTCCCTGCAGTCCAGGCAGGCCACTCTTAGGAGCTTACCCAAGACTGAAAAGAAAGCATATGTTCAGAAAAGGACTTGTGCGGGAATATTTACAGAGGCTTTACTTAATAGCCCCGGCCCAGGAAATATTCCAGATGACCATTAATAGAAGAAAGAGTAAACAAACTTTGCAACATGTGTACAAATGAATGCCCTTCAGCAGTTACACAACCGGCCTGACCCCACGCACAGGGGAGGGTGGCGGGCTCTGAAAACGCTCTGCTGAGAGCAAGGAATCTTATCAAGTCATTTCGTGTGATTCTGCTTCTAGGAACTTCTTTTATGTTTTCCTGCTTCTGTTTCCAAAAGCTTCATGTGTCTGTTTCAGGTTTCTTTTTCTATTTTATAGAGAGATTTGAAACTTGACTCAGTTCATTTTCTAATAGTGTTTACTTTCAATATGAAACAACATAAAATCATCAAGATTTCACTGTGATCTGTTATCTCTCTTCAAAAATGAAAAGTTCAAGGTATTTTTGTTACCTATTGTCACCACAATATTAGCATAGTTTTCTTTTTTTAAGTTTATTTATTTTGAGAGAGAGAGAAAGCATGAGTCAGAGAGGGGAGAGAGAGGTGGGGGGGGAGAGAGTATCCTAACCAGGCTCTGCATTGACAGCACGGAGCCTGATGCGGGGCTTCAGTCCATGAACTGTGAGATCATGGCCTGGGCCAAAATCAAGAGTCTGACGCTTAACCTACTGAGCCACCCAGATGCCCCATCATAGTTTTCTTTTTTTCTTTTTTAAGGTGATCTTCTTTTTTTAAGTTATTTATTTATTTTGAGAGAGAGAGAGTGAGATAGAGAATGAGAGAGAGAGAGAGAGAGAGAGAGAGAGAGAGAGAGAGAGAGAGAATCACAAGCAGGTTCCACAATTCACAGCAGAGCCTGATGTGGGGCTTAAACCCACGAACCATGAGATCATGACCTGAACCCAAGTTAAGAGTCCAGCACTTAACCAACCGAGCCACCCAGGTGCCCCATAGTTTTCTTTAAATATCTCTCCTTGTGGGGCACCTGCCTGCCTCAGCCGGTTAAGCGTCGGACTTCGGCTCAGGTCATAATCTCCCAGTTCATGGGTTGGAGCTTCAGGCTCTGTGCTGACAGCTGGGAGGCTGGAGTCTGCTTCAGATTCTGTCTCCCTCTCTCTCTACCCCTCCCCCCACTTGTGCTCTTTCTCTCTCTCTCTCTCTCTCAAAAATAAATACATGTTAAAAATTTAAATATCCTTTATGTTAATAAATATTTTAATATTTCAGTTCATTTTAAACCTTGTGAACAATCTGAGGAAATCTGTCTTTCATGATTTACTTTATTACATATTTTAAAATTCCGTTTTTAAAATTTGTATTTCTTTATCTCTGGCTAAGATAATTGAGAGGACTATTTTTCATGAAGGATAGTAAATATAATGCTTTCTGAGAATTTATACATTAGAAATGCATTTCAATTGCAAATAGAACTCGTGGGCTTAAACTTCTGGTATCCAACTACTCAAAGACCCCTTGGGTATTGCTTTTTTAACATGTGAGAATGTAGGATGTCTCTCTCTCTCTCTCTCTCTCTCTCTCCCTCTCCCTCTCCCTCTCTCCCTCCCTCCGTTTCCCTCTCCCTCTTTTATTGCTGGCTTTTTATTTTTTGATCAGATCATTGGTAGGTTGTTGTTTTCTTTAACTTACCCTAAATTTTCAGAAATGTCTTCAGTACATGGCTAGGTATTGGCGGCTCCTTAGAAACATTGCTTCCTTCTTGAAGGTAATTAGAATGTGTCAGAAACTCAGAGACATGTTCAGAAATAAAAACAGAGCATTCGGAGCCATTAAAGATGATGTTCAATTCATGGAACTTAATGGGATCCAATAGAGAGGACGGAAGAGGTTTAGGAAGAAGACCAAAAAACCTCCGATTCTGCAGGTCTGGTAGAAATGGGGCAGAAAGCAATGAAGATGGAGAAAGACAGGAGAAATGGTTGTCACAGCAGCTGTGAGTCGCAAAAGAAAGAAAAAAATCCACTCCTTCAGAGGGTAGCTCTAGTGTAAAGCTATATTTAGGGAAAGAGTGTCACATCCCTAAGAGAGTAATTGTTAAAAAAAAAAAAAAAAAAAAAAAGGAAGGAAGGAAACTGACCCTGTATCCGTTTTAGGCGTATTTGTCATTTTAAATTCTGTTTTATTATCACGTATGTCCAATCTGTTATTGGTATGTTCAATAACTACAAGTATACACAGAATAACGAAACGAGCACCACTTTCTCCATCAGCAGTTCACATTTATGAACTTCTCTTGAGTCACTTGTATATTTTTCCTGTATCTACTCTCCTAACGCTGTGGATATTTCCAAAGAGATACTTGCTGAGCCTCTTTATTGTAGCTATACTTTCTGTTTAATCAGCTCAACCTCCTTTCTCTATTTACTTTTTATTTTCTTATTTCAGCAAGTTAAGACTATATGTTTTCTTTTAATTTTTTTCTTTATGGCATCCCCTAGGTTTTAATTATTTGTGGTTGCTTTTATAAATACTCCCATAGACCTGAAAAATAGCGTGTACTGTTTAATTGTTGGGTCCGGGGTTCAATATGTCCATAGACCAAATTCAGTCAGGCAGTGTATTTTTATAGCTCTGTTCCATTTGGCTTTATATTTTTTGAAGGAATGTATTTAGAGACATACAATTTTTAACTTCTTGCATGTCCCTGACCAATGGAAGATTTTTATTGTAGGTACTGGCACAGTTTATCTTAATGGTTTTTGCCTGAAAGTCAACTTCATTTGGTATATTGCCACCAAATTATTAGTGTGTGTGTGTGTGTATATATATATATATATATATATACACACTAAATAGTTGTATAATATTTATTATATTTTTTCTCATTATTATTCTTATGTTTTTGTCTATCTTGTGTTAACTATATATACTTGAATTAAATTTTTTTAAATGCTTACTTATTTTTTTTGAGAGACAGAGAGTGAGTGGAGAGTGGCAGAGAGAGAGGGAGACACAGAATCGGAAGCAGATCCAGGCTCTGAGCTGTCAGCACAGAGCCCAATGCAGGCTTGAACTCACCTGCGAGATCATGACCTGAGCCGAAGTCGGACGCTTAACAGACTGAGCCCCCCAGGGGCCCCATATACTTGGGTTTTTGTTTTTAAATTAAAGTTGCACAATCATTGTCTTTTAAGCACATATTAAGTTGTGATTACTGATATACATAGATTTATTTCTCATTCACCTTCTATTATTTTAATTTCCCCTGTTTTACATTTTGGTTATTCCTTTTTTTCATCACATTGGATTATCTTATTTTTGTTGTGATGATAACACTTTTACTTCTACTGGTTTAGAAGTTACCATCTTCCTATTCACTTTGGCTTTATCTTTGAAAAAAAATTTTTTAATTTATTTGTTTATTTTGAGAGAAACAGAGAGAGTGCAAGTTGGGTGGGGGGGTGGGGGAGAGAGAGAGAGAGAGAGAGAGAGAGGGAATCCCAAGCAGACTCCACACTTAAAATAGAGCCTGACCCGAGGTTCGACATCAAAGCTGTGAGATCATGATCTGAGCCGAAATCAAGAGTTAGATGATTAACCAACTGAGCCACCCAGGCGCCCTATTCTTGAAATTTTAACAGGCACTTAGAATCAACTCTAAATCAAGCCTCCTTCTGTACTCCTGAAGTCACCCGGAGGTGACAATTCTGACGACTCCCTTCTCAGAGCATAAGTGGCTGTTTAGTGTTTTAGTCCCTAATGTCATCCATACAAATTATACATTATTACCATTGTTGTATGCGGACAGTTTTACTCGGATGTGGATTTGCCTGCAGATTTAACTGTATCTCTTTTCCCTCCTCCCACGTGTCCCTCCGATCTTTCTTCTCAGGTGGAATTCTTTGTAAAGGATATCCTTTGGAAGTGATGGTGGATGTTAGTAAATTTTTTCTGTTGTTATTTGAGAATGTTTTTTATTTTACCCTCCATCTTCAAAGATTATTTCATGGAGTATAAATTCTGAATTGATGCTATTCTTTTGTTATCATTTGAAGGTATTATTTATGTGTCATCTGGCTTCCATTGTGGCTGTGGGAAAATCAATTGTTGATTTACAATCTTGCTTTCCCGGTAGTTGTCTATGCATTCTGACTGTTCTTATGGTTTTCTTTTAGTGTTTGATGTTCTGCACTTTATAATGGTCTAATGATTTATATCTGTCATAACATCTGGAAGATTCTCAGTCATTCTGTCTTCTTATCTTCCTTCCCTAATTCTCTCCATTTTTTCCCTTCTGGGACTCTGGTTAAGCATCTGAAACTTTTCTTACCTTGCATGCTCCTAACTTCTGTCATAGTTTTCCATTGCTTTGCCGTTCTGGGCATCTGTAAGATATTTATCCCTTTCGGTTCTCCAACTCTCTCTTCATCTGTCAGATTTGCTGTTAACCCATACATTCACTTTTACAATTTCAATTAAAATGAAATCTATTATTCATTGAAGAAGTATTCTTTTAGTTTTTTTAATATATGAATAATTTTCTTATGCCTCCTTAATGTTTTCAAGTTCTTTTTTTCTTCAAGCATATGCAATATATTTCATATTCTACATTTGATACTTTCAATATCTAAAATGTTATGGACTTTTTGTCCATGTTTGTTGCTTCTGCTTATTTTCCCTTGTTTTCCCCATGTTTTATGATGTTCAGTCTGATCCCATGCTTGCTAAAACTTGATCTCTGGGAATTCTGTGAGAACCACTTTGAGAACATGTTACCCAGTGAGGATTTACATTTGTTAGTTTGAACATCTGGAAGCTCTACTCTACCAAGACCACTTTAAAAGATTTTCTGGGACTGAACTTTTTATATCACACAGATAAAGTGAATTTGAACCCCAGATCCATGTAAAGGCTACTTATGGATCATACATTTCAAGATGAACAAACTTTTTTTGCAGATAGAGTAAAGACTCATACAGAGAATGTCTTTGACTACTGCTTTTGTAAAGTGGGAGGAGTCATTCTTCATTTTGGCTTATCACTGAAGATATTACCATTGGAAATTCTAGATAACGTAGCATCTCTGCTCCAATTTGGTGCCTTTCAAGAGACTAAGGCCAGTCTCCCATCTTCCTCAGGATACTCAACCGAACACCCTTAAGATAGCTCTCTGCCTCCATGCCCTTTGGGATAAATATTCTCCTTCATATCACCACTATGTGTTTAAAGGATTATTTTAAATATATCTTTTAGTCAGCGTTTTAGACATTTCGTAGTAGGAAGGATTTAAGTGTATATGGTCTACTATATTTTTGGAAATGGGGGTCAAATCTTTCATACTAGAACCAAAGTAGGGCATTAGGTTTTGAAACTAATCTACTGTTGAACTATACTTAGAAGTAACCAAGTGACTATACACTGCAAATTAAAAACAAGAGACAGAGGTGAATTACCTGACATCTTCTCAAGAGGTAGATTTTTGCCTCTTGATTGTTTGCTCTTTCGGCGAGACCCTAAGGTGAGAGCAGAGTCTTGAGAGAATTAGATTTACTACAGGCACATTTTGATGTAATGTTGGAGAAAAACAAAACTCAACTAATGAGCCTCTTCAACTCGAGAAAGGAAGCACAGTAGGGGAAGGATACTGGGGCTTTGGAAAACTAACAAAGTCATAAAGAACTCCAGGTACTAAGGGAGAGAAATTACAAGAGACTAAGGGAAACATGAGAAGGATGTGGTGGGAAAAGATGGTGTTATGCCCAAGATTTCAATATTGTCCCCAAAAACCAGACACCACTGGGGAGACCGAGTCATGCACGCAAAAGCAAAAGGCTTTATTACTATTACAGGCTTGGGCTCAGGCTCAGGGACGTCACCAGTGCAGTGGATCCGTGCTGAGAGCCCCGAACAAAGGTGGGGTAGGGCCTTTATGGGTTTTGGGAAGGGGGAGTTACAGGAAATTGTGACACAGGTACCGTGATCCAATTATTATTGCCTAACATCATTGGCAGTAACTTTAACCGTACACATTGTCCAGAGTGCTTGTTATTTTTGGTGGGACCCAATCACAACATTTAGAGTATTAACCAATTACAGAGTGGACTCAGGACCCAGGACGCCCACCTAGGGTGTAACTAGCTTTAAGCAATAAGTGATTATCTATAGCTTCTATCTCTAGGTCTGCCCTTAGAAATGTTAAGGGTGTTAGCTGGCCTTTCCTGATTGGGTGTTACCAGGGTGGTCCCTCCTACCTTGGGCAATGTGTGCCCTTTTACTGTCCAATGATTCTGAGAAACCGACACTTAGGCCTCCAAGGTCAGAGGGAAACTTGAAGCCTGTCTTGGAGTCAGTTTGATTCAGACCTGCATCCTTACCATGGCAATCGCGTATTTCCAAATTTAATAGATGGCTGACTGTCCAAATACCCTGTATTAAGAATTTTTTAAATGTTCGTTCTCATGAATACCTAAATTTACTCGTGTGTATCAGGTGATCATTTAAAACAGCAATAGTCTACATCTTCAGTGTTTGAGTCACAAAATTGATTTGACGTGCATTTTTTTCATGAGCTGTGTAATTTTGATTTGTTGGTTTTTAGAAGAAAACTTACAGGCCACTGCTTTGGGATTATGTTGACCCTACTTTCAATTCTAATACAGCATTGAATTTCAAAAAAAAAATTGGTAATTTTACAAAGATAATATAGCTCTCCTCCGTGATAGGCTATATCTGCATATTCAATTTAAAAAAATAAGAACAATTGTCTAATAATTTCAACTAAACATGTGGCCCCCAAGCTCTGAAAATCTAATTTTTTTAGCGTTCATATCCCATTATAAATGTATGCACCAAAGGCAGACATGGTTGTTTCCACACACCCCCGCTTCTGTTATTCACTCAGACCTCAATTTTCCATCAGATTCAATTGCTTCCCACTCAACTCCTACAGATTGTAAATCCTCCCTATTGAGTTGCATAGCAACTGACACTCAACCTCACCTGCAAAAGGTTAGTCCAACATCTTTCCTTTTTCCTTTTTTTCTCTTTGACTCTAGAAATAAGCAAGCCAGCTGGTAGCATTCTAAACAGAGCTGCTCAGATC